>CAKALU010051743.1:0-21210 GCA_916700995.1 Hozukius guyotensis | reverse complement strand
CCTAAAAATGTGAAAATGTAACGTGCAAAATTAAGGTTTGTCATTAACATTGTCATCAACAACGACAAGTTGATGCAAATGAAGAGAAATACACAGGACGTGTAGTTCATGAATAGGGAAAAAGCCTCAAAAGAGCAAGAAATCTAACATCATGCATCCTTTAATCCGCCACGAAGCAGAAATCAATTATTACGCACATGATATGAATGGAGTGCACGAAGCATGTTGTGTTTGCTTTGAAGAATTTGGTGAGGGAGGCTTGAAGGTAACCTACAGAGTCACGTGTTGTTGTATAACCAGTGTGTGTGTGTGTGTGTGTGTGTGTGTGTGTGTGTGTGTGCTAACCTTGACGTTATTCTTGGTGTCCAATCCTTGTATAAAACTGGAGAGACTGTTAAAGAAACGATCCGCTGCGGTTCCCTGGAGGGGGTGGGAGAGGGAGAGAGTCTTCTTTAGCACACGGGTAAACTGACACTGTTGAAACCAGTAATGTAAGTCTATCCGGTCTAGCTATAATTATATAAAACATAAAAATGTGGAAACGAGTTGCTGTGTACAGCAGTTACTGTCTCACCCTGACTAGCTGAAACCACAGCAGTAAAATTAACCACATTAGTGTTTTCTGGTGCAGTTTGTAAAACAATAATGTCATGAAATCTCTTACTCTCTCCAGTTGGAAACGTTTCGTCAGTTGAGCGATCGCAACGTCGACGTCATCCGTGTGGGCCATGAACTGAGAACTCCTGGCGCCCAACGAGAATCCGCCATATCTGTGTAGAGTAGAATAATTTTAATATCGGCGAAGGACACAGCACGGAGGCATGCAGGTCAATATTATCGACAAAATAAGCTCAAGATGGATCACGTACCTGAACTCGTTGACCCATATCTTGTTCCTCAGGCTGAGAGAAAAGAAAAGAAAAGATTCAAATTCAACGAAACATAATAAAAAGAGCTCATTTAAGTGTGTCACCCAAATAGAAGACGAGTGTTACCTCTTGCCAATGATCTGAGCGTAGGTTTTAACCAGATAGTCTGAGATGTTCCTGCTAGTCAAATTCTGAAGAGTGTCTTTGTCGCTGATCATCATCTGGAAACACAAACAGACAAAACAGTTACATTTTGTGTATTTGGTGACATTTTTACCTTTGTAATTTCGGATAGATTGATACTTTGGACTTTCTAATAGTTTGGTGTCACCAACCTGTGGTGGTGGAAGTCCCCCGGCACCAGCGGGACACTCCGGGAGCATCCTCTTACGTCCTTCGCAGCTGCACTCACACATGGGGGAGGGGTTCTCCATGGACCAGTTGCCGTTGTCGAAAATGTCCTTCACGCTTTCAGAGACTTGCGGGACCGACCACTCGCCCTCAACCGCTGTACAGGGAAAGTCCCTGGAACGCAGAGACAGACACATTTATATTTAACTCCAAATCTCCATTGTAATGTGTATGTGTAGACTAAAACTACATGTAGATCTATGTGTTTTTATTTTCCTAAATGCACTTCTTAAAACTCACGGTATGGGTTGTCCTTCCATGCAGCGCGTTCCAAATCCTGGTTTTTCAGTCAAGGCTCCCAGTAGTTTGTTGACGTGAGGGTCCTCAGGTAAGTCATTACTACGAAGACACAGAGAACACACCGCCGTTAATATTACATAGCATTTATTAACTGTACTGATGTGGAAATACCACAAACAAATGATGTTTAACAATCAGTTAGAATGAATTAAGATGTACAGCTGCTACTGTTGTGTTGAGACCGAAGACGGGTGCAATATTCTGGACATGTCTACTAATAATAGATTGACATTTAAAATAGCTCTATCATCAATTTCTGACATCACAACTCTTTGAAAATTCTTATTACATATTATATTATATATATATATATTATATACATATTTTTTAGTTTCACAGTTACGTCACAATAGTTCAAAAAAATCCCTTTAACAACTGTGCACTCGTTGCCGAGCTAAGAGTTTAAAACACATCAGTTAGGTAACCCTTAGTGCAGTTACGTAACCTTTTACATATTTAATGAGTTGTGCACTTTGTAGATGGAAATAACGCTTTTATTTAGAAAATGTGCTTTTTTTTGTTTCTTTTTCTTGACCGACGAAGATATAGAATGTATAGAATGAGCTGAAACATATTTTTGTGCAAGAATTAAGAGATAAACTGATGAAAAGGACATGAAGAATGGGATCTCACCTGATGAAGGAAAACTGTTCTCCATACATGCTGGGATCCAGAGTCAGACTTGGGTACTTTCCAAACGGAGGGACAATCAGGCTGAACACCAGGGCGATACACACAAACACCGCCGGGAGAACAATCTGAAAAAATAACATCACGGCGATTCATTACTACTTGACACACCTCAGAACTATCGCTTCACTCTAAGAGGCACGAGATTGTTATGAAAGGCAGAAAGACCCACGTTGACTACCTGTATATTTACAGTAGGTGTATATGAAAATAGCATCAGCATACCTGAGCGAAGAAGCCTTTCCTGGAGCGCCGAGCGTAGAGGAATCGTTTCCAGAGTAGCGCCACAAACTGCTGTCTCTTCAGACTCCAGCCCTTGACCTGGTATGAGCCTTTGCCATCTGTTCCACTGAGCCAGTCGGTCTCACGGGATTCTGGACACAGACGACACGACACACATGAGCAAACTTGCCTTGTCTGTTTCCTGATTTTGTAATATTGCGATAATTTTGTGGCAACTGATTTCTATGCTTTGCAACTTTAATCTGGTTTTCTGCACACAGAGAGAAACTTTTTCTCCATTAAGAAAAAACTGAGATGTGATGTACGTTTCCTTCTTTTCTATACATATTTTTTGGTGAAATAACACCTCGGGGTGCAAACAAAAGCGTAAAAGCAATGATAGCAACAAGACTGCAGCTATCATTGCACTGCATGCTGGGTAGTGCAGTTCTACCTGGGTCACCTTCAGAGTCGTTGAAATCAAAGTCGTCTTCGGTGAAAGGCTTCAGGCAGCTCTGGTGGTCTCCAAATGCGTGATGGCGACGAATCCTGGTCGGCACGACTCCATCTGCAGCCACACGAGGGTCAACAAGTTAATTTAATATGGTACTGAAGCTGCTAATGTGTGTCTAAAACACGGGTGTAACAATGTTTTAATGCAGATGTTAGGTGTTTAAATGCTGTGAATCTTGAAAATGCAGCATAAATCTCACCTGAGAGCTCAACAGCATCCACTCCACTGTCCTCAGCCACTTTCAAGAAAATCTGCAGAGTTGGAAGACGCGTGATTAAACCATTGACAGTATAAGTATATAAGTATGTAAGTATAAAGTCCAACTTAAAGCAGACAAAGAGGTGTTTACTGCTCCGTACCTCCTCCAGGGTGGTGTCAGATATCCCGTAGCTGGATATTCCCAGGTCGGTGAGACGGTCGTCCAGCTCGTGGAAGAGCTCTACAAAGGCTCCGTCTTTAGCTGACTGGTAGGGCAAAACGTAGGTGATCTCGTGGCCGAGGTCCTCAACTAGGCGAGCCTCGTGGACATGCTTGAATATCAGGTTGGAGATGAGGGACACATCTGTAGGGAAGAAGAGAGCTTGGTGAGGGGGGAATGGTCAAAACATCAACATCTGATATGCCTTGCAAAGTTTTAATTTTACTCTTACCAATAGTGGTGGTTTCACTCTCGGGTTCGCTGCCCAGACCAGCATCTGAGCTGCTCTCTGACACACTGTCCTCCTGAACCAAAGACAAAGAAACACTTTAGTACTTTTTTTGAATCTCTTTAACAACAATGGAAGCGAGACTGCATCTCTTGTATCTTTTAAACACACACATGTTCTCCGTAACATCTCTCTTACCTTCTCGGGCTTCTTGCTGTAGGAGACGGTGCTGGCAGAGTTCCTGCAGGACTGGAGTGTCAGATCGTAGTCTCTCTTGACCAGAGTCAGGTAGTAGCCCGTGCCCAGCTGGGTCTTCAGGAAGAGCGAGGAGCCCACGCAGCACAGCTTGCCGTGGGAAATGATGGCGATGCGGTCGCCCAGGATGTCGGCCTCGTCCATGTGATGGGTGGACAGGATGATGGTGCGGCCTGACGGAGGAACAGAGGGGACACATTCAGCTTACAAGCTGCAGAAATCACATGTCGAGTTATTGAAAAGAATTCATAACTGTTAGTGATTAAGCATCAACTAACAGTTGTGTTTACCTTGTCTGTATTTCAGCAGCAGGTCCCAAATTCCTCTGCGTGCGTAGGGATCGACCCCAGCTGTAGGTTCATCCAGGATCACAACCTTTGAGCCCCCAACAAAAGCCAAGGCCACTGACAGCTTCCTCTGCATCCCTCCTTCAAAGACAACAGGAAGACAGGACCGTTTTCAAAATCACTATCTATATGGTAAAAAAAAACTTTTGAAACATCTAAAAGGTAAAGAAATTTAAAACTGACCGGACAGCGCGTTGGTGCGGGAGTGCCGTTTGTGAGGCAGTCCGACATCGTTCACGATCTGTTCCATCTCGGTCTTCACCTTCTCCTCCGGCAGCCCCTTCAGACGGGCGTAGAACCAGATGTGCTCCTCCACCGTCAGCCTGGATTACGGCAAACCGACAAATCGCACAATTAACAAAACGCAAGAATGCTACGAGCGTGTGCAAAGAATTCTTGTTCTTGCTGCTGTATACGTACATGCTGAAAAGTACGTTGTGCTGGGGACAGACGCCCAGATTCTGCCGGATGGTGCTGAGCTCACTGCGGATGTCCTTGCCGTGGATATAGGCCGTGCCAGATGTGGGTGGAAACAACCCCGTCAAGATTGACCTATCAGAAAAAAAAGCAGGCAGGAACACGACAAGTTACCATCAACTGAGATTTCACAATCTGTATTGAAGAAGTAGATGCAGATAATGTGTGTATTATCTTACATAGTTGTGGTCTTGCCGGCTCCGTTGTGGCCGAGGAAGGAGGTGATCTGTCCCTTGTAGAACCTCAGGGACAGTCCGTCTACAGCCAGCTTGTTCCCATGGCTGTAGACCTTCACCAGATTCTCGATGTAGACACCTGGCTCGATGTGGCTTGGCTCTTCTTCAATACACACTGCTGAGGATAAAATAAAGACAGCATTAAAGACACAAAGGGACGGATCATCCATATTTCACTCATGGTTTTATAACTGAAAATTCATCCCTAAACAGAAAGACAAATAAATAATAAGATGATGATTTGTACCTTCAGCGTTTCCCTTCTTCGACAGAGAGGCTGAGAGGTTGGTGTTCTCTTTCTCTCCACACCAGTACGTCTTAGTGAAAGGGAAATACCAAGGCCTGGGGATCCCATACTGACCTGGAATAGAGGGAATTGTTTTGTTTTCAGTACTGTCTCCCAAAACAACCCTATTTAACGGTACATTATTGATTTATCACATATCCACGACTCACCAGGGAACACGGCTTCGATGTACCAGGTCATTATTCCGTAGAGCACGGCGTCAAACAGCATGAGGCAGATGGAGGTGGTCAGGTTGTAGCTGTCCTCCTCCAGAGGGCTGGCCAGCAGGTTGGACCACTGGATGCCAACCCCTTGCTCCTCAAACAGAGCAAAGTACTCGCAGCCGAAACCGAACGCCACAGGAGACAGCAGACTCTGTGAGGAGAACGGAGAGTTAAAAACCAACTCTGGATACAACACATACTGTATTGTATTCAAATGTGTATTATCAGATTTCTTCCACGCACCACCATAATCTTTGCTCCGAACCCCACGTAGTCCTGCCAGGCGACACACAGCACGTAGGGCAGGTAGAGCGTGAAGTATATGATGCCACCGCAGGCGGCTGCCAAGTTGGCGCGAGAGAACAGGGTGCTGATGAGGAAGCACTGCATGATGGTCACGACGCCGAAGGATCCCAGGAATAGAAACACCACGCCAGGGTCACTGTAAGGCAGCAGGTTTCCCATCTGAGAAGGGTGGCAGGGGGGGAAAAAAGAGAAAGAAAATTAAATAGTTTCCCGGTTACAGCGGTATGATATCACTTGTTTTCCACAATGTCATGACATTTCTAGACAATGAAGTGTTGTGATCATGGACAAACTATCAAGTTAAATGGTGAAACATCAGCACTGATTCTTCAATTTGCTAAACATTCCTGCACGATGACGACGTGTGTTCCCAACACCCACCTTCAATAACATCACCAGCAAGCCGGCGCTGATCAGGAGCGGGATCAAACTGCTGATGAACCAGCTGAGCCACAGGATGCCGTTGTTCAGACCCATGATCCTCATGGTCTCTTTGAGCCGCGCCTCCTTCTCGTAGACCACGCCCTTGATGATGATGGCTACCGAGTACATCCACGCCAGGGTCATGAAGAGAGGCATCGACCGACTCATCACCCGCAGGAAACTGAAAAAAAGTGAAGATTGGTTACTATAGAGTACAATTGACCCTTTGCTAAGTCCTGCCCCTCGCATACAGACTGGCCAATCATAGCGTAGCATCGGCAAGCTCTGACCGAGGTCCAACAACTATATGGCTCTGCTCATAATTGTTTCAGATTGTCTTCATTTTCAGACTGGTTTTGTGGATTTCGAGTTAAACGTTGTGCCTGGAGAATGTGTAATAGTGATACTCGTTACCCAGAGGTCACTTACATGTCATCAACGTAACAGGGGTAGGGCATCTGCTGAACGTAAATGCCCGTCTTCTCCTTGGTGCCAGTGATGGCTCTGATGATTCCATGCTCAATGACGTCCTGCAGGTAAGAAAATCCGCCCCAGACGTAGCGAAGGTCCTCAAAGGGGTCCGCCCTGGGACCGGGGTCCCAATAGCTGCAAAGTAAAGAAAGAAAATCAGTAAGCTCATAAAAACAAAAACAGGGTTCCGCAATTAAATAACAGTCGGTCCGCAGGTTCTTACCCGTCTTTAATCTTGTTTGTCCTCTCAACATTATCAATGTCCATGCGGATCTTATAGTTGACGTTGGGCGGCAAGTCGGTGCTGTTGTTACGGGCGATGTCGGGAAACACGATTCCAGCCCAGAACTTCTGGTTGTTCAGGAGACCCATGGACTTGTTGACCAGTCTCTCCTCGTTGGCTACCGGCTCCAGCTTGTCCAGGTTCACACACTGAAAGGAAAAGAGATGGGTTGGTTAGGGCACATTTTACTCTGAGAGTCTGACTATAGGAATGGAGTTTGCATTTGCATGAGGTGTTGTGGGGTCTAAATGGTGCATGAAGGTCCGTGTCGCCCAGTTCAAGAAGGATGAAAAAGAAAACATGCATTTAATGACATCTTTCCTAAGAGAGAAAGAAGTAAAAGAGCCTCAAGCTTTATCTCCACAACAGCTGAATGTACTACTTGTGTGGGTTTTGTTTGTAAGTTGTTCTGAATAAGAGCATCTCGTAAATGTTAATGTCTTAAAGGTCTTATTGATAACATTTTTATGTAGACAAAAAAAATGTTGGCAGGTCCAAAATAAATCTCCGTGGGAGATAACTGACGTTCGATTCCCACTTCTAACAAGGCTTGTGAGCCAATAGCCAATAACAATGAACCCTATACCCTTTAACACAAACCCATGTGCCCTGTGTGGACACTGAGTAAACAAGACAGAGTTGTTTAGCTGATTTGTTGAGACCTCCTACAGATTAGCCTCTCGACTTATACGTCCTATACGCCTCGTACTGTGGGAGAAGCCACTGAGTTCAGAAAGCATAATTAAAAGTACAGCATGCACACTCCCAAAGCTGCAGGCAGGACCGACTTTTATGGCCATGTAAGGCCTTGACATAGTTTTATATGATCTCCTTAAAGGGAGAGACACAGTCGGTATGTTGTTTGCAGTGTTACTGGACATTCAAAGAAATCTCACGTTGTTAAATAATACCTTATTGACCTCAAGTCACGGTTTAAAATCCCCTCTTTTTAAATGATTACTATTGTGTTTGTGCATTTTATTGCATTATCCACATTCGTGAGAGAGACCAGGAGATTGAGGAGAGTCTAAAGTCATGAGGTCGATTTATAAGAGTTACAAGATCATCATTCTTTTGTCTGCGTCACCTGTCTATGGACCGGAAAACATCATTACCTATTTAGCTAATCTCATCGTTATAGATCGCATCATTATATATCTGAGGTACATCACAAGGCTATTAGTTCACATTCACTACTGATGTTTATTTTGATAGGAATGAAGAAATTCCCTGACACAGATAAGTAAGACAATAATTATCTTGGACAAGGACATTGATTCACATCTGGCGGGAGTTTAGGGGGAGTTATTTATCGCTACGACTCGTCTCTGGCATACTGACCCAGTACGCAGAGATAGGTAGCAGAGACACAATCAGCAAGGACAATGATTAGATTTGGTGACGGAAGGAAAGGGGAAAGAACATTTGATTTCAAGGCTCTTAATAGTCGTGCAGGGATCTAAATGCAGCTCAAAGGTGCATTAAAAAACAATGAAAGATAACTTGAAGATTGTCTAATGCAATGACCTATTTAGGCAATTAACCTATTTCCCCTCTAGGAGGTTTTCTTTGCATCTTGACCTGATTGGAAGATATTGGATAACAGCTTAAGACCCACACGGTCTGCTACGCAGTAATATGATTTCACACGTCTGCATGCAGTCATGTGAAAACATCATAACATGTTATGTACTGAATATGTTTCCTGGAAAAACGGACATACGGCATCATAACACACACTGCTTTTACTGTGTGCTGTGTGTGTTGTTGTGATGCATCCTGCACTAACACACTAACCTCCATGAAGCGTGAGATGGTCTGTATGGCCTGGTCGGTTTCGTTGAAGACGTCTCTCCAGGTGTAGGCGGATCCGGCGGGTCTTTGGTCCTCCGAGACCTTCGTCAGGAAGGCCGACACGTCTGACACACGCCACTCAGTCCCGCTGAGCTGGGCGTTAAAGAACGCGGCACTGGCTTTATTCTGGAGCAGCGTCTGTATGAAGGAAGGTTTATATTGTTCAATATAGAGAGTCAACGTACGCTGTAAAATGTTTGTCAAACTACAGAGACAAACATAAACTGTTTGCCTTTAGGCTTGTTTGTGTTTGTTTGGCTTGTGACCTATTTTACTATCATTAGATTTTTTGGCATCCTGCTCTGGCCTCCGGGCTTTTTTATTAACATCCGTTTCCCAGACAGAGAAAACTATTAATGACAGACAGGCTAAAACAACAGAGACAGCCATCTAATCAAATACAATGCAAAACAGGATATAATTCAAGCCCTGCTATTCTCAAAACAGAGGAACAAAATAGAACAGAGCTTTCAATTAAATGTTTAAAACTAATTCAAACAAATTGTGTTCATATGAACCCTGCAAAAATACTTTTTTTTAATTAACATTTTTCTATTTTCATGTTGTCAAAATGCATTTAATTGTTATTCCGAGGACTTTATATACAGTTAATGGTCTCTGTTATTTTACAGTATCACCTTTCGCCACTAGGTGGAAGTGGTACTCGTTTGATTCACATAGGATACATGGAGTTGTGGCAAAAAATGGTGAAAAAACAAACACACTTCTAGCCAGGAGGCGCCATATTATGACCTTGATTGACTTTTTGTCTTAAGAACATGACGGTAAATGGCTCATTCTGGTAGAGCGACTGTAATTTCATACCCATTGATATGTATACAGATCAAGTACTCAAAGAAAACCAACACTTTGTTTGCTTTGTCCCTGTGTGATGTGAGAACAAACAGTTTAGATGAGGCCGAGTCTTGTTTTGCTTTGTGGTTTCACACTGCTGCCAGACCTGTTATTTTAATACCACGCTGAAAATTCCCCTATGCATTGTTTTAATTAATAAAGTTTTATGCTTGACCTTAACATGTTGGCCCTTTCGGGTGATTTATCTGTCTGTATATTAATCTCTTATTAGTCCACACTTTGTGACATTCGGGGTCAGTCAAATATTCTGTTAATATAATCACAACATGGACCGACACTACGTACAGCAGTCTGGGTGGTTACCTCTACAGAAGCCTCAGGAGTTGTATGGTATCAGACCGATAATCAGAGATGCACAGATTACCGTCTTTAAAGCCCTCATGTAAACAGGAAGAGGACTGGCTCTGATGTGTGTCGGCAGTGCGTCCAACTCACCCTGACCATGTCCATTTCCTCGCCGCTCTCCATGAAGTTCCAAACTTTGGGCCTCATTTCCTCCCACATCCCTCCGAGGTCCCTCAGCACGCCGAGCTCCTGGAAGGTCTTATTAACCTGCAACACACACACACAAGCATGCTCAGCCTCGTTCAATGGGGCTTCATTCATGATTCTGCTTGGGGGGGGGGTTTACAAAGATGAAGAGGGGCCTTTTTGTACCTCGTGGATGATTCTCTGTGTGGCCGGAGTATCTGGGGTGTACAGGATCTTCCCCATGAGCAGAGGCTTCAGGGCCCTCCAGATCATCCTTGAGATGGGGCTGGACTCCAGGCTCCGCATCATGTTGTTACAATAAGGAGCTGGAAAATAAACACACATTTTGAGTCTTGAACTTCGTCCGTCTCCTGTGACTAATGATTGGCAAGGATTCTGGGAAAAATAAATCTGTTTTCTTACTGGAAGAGTTGTCGTAAGCTGAGAGGGGTTCATTGTCGCTGTCGTTGCCATGGCTACCGAACAGGGCCTTGTAGTTGTTGTCCTCATACCAGTTGAGAGACTTGATTTTGAGGCCGCCTCCCTCGGGGTGTCCGCACACGATACGTGACACAGCCTGGTACATCTGGTTTGGAGAGCCTGTGGCATTCGCAGTCAGATACAGGATCTCCTTACGCATGTCCTTCCAACTCTTCATGCTGGCAAGCTGGAGGGAGAGAAATGTTAGCATGATGATAAATATATCATTCCAAGTCCAAATGTTGAGAAGCTAGGTGACACAAATACACACAGATACATCTCCCAGACTCATAAAGCACATATCAGACGACAAATATTGCTTTTTAAACATTATACAATCTACGGCTGACCCGAATGCTTCGAAGCTTCGACCGTTGCCATGGTAATCGACCTCCAAATCAGTATTTGAACGCCTCCTTTTTTCTTCTTCTTTTTTTTATATATATATAAGTATGTAATAATAATGTATAAATCCGATAATAGCCCATGAAATAAGGAATAATCCCTCAACATTATTCAATATTCATATCCAATATTAAACTAATTATTATCAGACGCTATCGCTGTTTATGTGTAGAGGTGCGTGTGTGCACAGTAGTGTGGCAGCGGCACTGTAACGAAGATTCAAATACCTTAACTTCGAAGCCCAAAAAAAATAGTATTCGGGACAGCCCTAATACAATCTAATATTTAAATCATTAATACTCTCATTCTGGGATATGTGGCTGGAGGTGTCTTTTACTGTCACGCTTTAAGGTGCGATACCTGGGCTTTGATACCGAGTACCGATCCGATACCAGTGTTTAATTTAATAAGCTGTATGCCTCATTGTGTGGGAGTGGCTGGGATCATTCTTCTATGTGTAAGGCAACATCATTATGAAAAGTTGTACTTTGTAATAAAGGAGAATTCTGTAGAAAATGATTTTAGTCTGATAATTATAGAGATCCGTGTCTGTGAAATTAGTCCTAGATGACATCAGCCTCCAGCAACAGAACAAGTTCTCTCTTTGCTGCTCGTGAGTTCGCTGAACGTTCTGCATGTCATATCTGCTCCGTGTGTCAACTCATCTGTGTTCAAACTCGCTGTGTGTTCGTGCTTCTTCCTCCAGGGTGTCTCACATACTATAACTCACAGTGTGAGATGTGAAATGAATATGCCCACATCTACATTTGAAGGGCAATCACCTGTCACAACAGAGGCAGCTTATATGACCCCCCCGTGTGTGTGTGTGTGTGTGTTTGAAGTTATTAAAGGTTATCATGTGCACACTATGAATGGTATTCATGGAAGTTAAGTGCTGCGCTGCGGGGTGGAGACGCTTAGCACTTAGCCGTCTGCCTGACTAAGATAAACTTAACTGCTGTTCCCAGTCCTATCTGCCTCCCTGTGTGTGTGTGTGTGTTTGCATTTCTCTCTAGAGGAGATGTTATCGCACTGTTTCTTATGTAAAAAGCTTTTGATGATGTATGTTCATAGAGATTCTTTAATTACATAAGAATCATCCTGTATTCACTGGTGATACAGTAATAGGTTTATCAAAACCATTTCAATGCTGAAGGCTTGGGGGCAGTGCAGCACTGTTGCCTCGTTGCTCCTCAGCTCCTATCAGCGCTCCTTTTATAGTTCCGTATTCACTATACTTGTTTCATTTTCTTGTGACGACTGCGAGACACAAAATTCTGTGACCAAGTTCATCGTAACTACAAAACATATCCCTGTAGTCTGCAGAGAAACTGTCCTTGACAGTCTATCAACATGAGTGTTACGTCAGGCTGAAGAGAGCAGGGAGTTCATTGAGGTTACTACAGGTCAAGAGACAAGTCGCCACAAGTTCCCCGTTGGTGTCTTCAAACTGGTCGACGACTCACGCAATGTCACCAACTCGTGATAGGGGAAGGGATGAAGGGAGGGGTTTTGTGTTTGTTTCTCGTGCAAGTAAAACAAAGAAAGAGTGGGAGAAGAGGAGAGCTGTTGTTTCCTAAGTGTGAACCGCAGGAGGTTATTCAGGCTTACGATAAGCACCGAGCTGAGGAGGGATGGAGGCTGGAGGAAATCACACCTTCTCCTGAGGTGTTCACAGATAGGTGACAGAAACGGAGAGACAAAGAAAGAAAGAAAGAAATATGGAAAGGAATACGGAAAGAAAGGAAGAAAGAAAGAAAGACAAAGAAAGAAAGAAATCTGGAAAGAAAGAAAGAAAGAAAGAAGGAAGGAAGGAAAGACAAAGAAAGAAAGACATATGGAAAGAAAGAAAGAAAGAAAGAAGGAAGGAAGGAGAGACAAAGAAAGAAAGACATATGGAAAGAAAGAAAGAAGCACGGACGGAAGGAAGGAAAGAAAGAAAGACAGACAGAAAGAAAGAAATAAGTACGGACGGAAGGAAGGAAGGAAGGAAGGAAGGAAGGAAGGGAGGAAGGGAGGAAGATGGAAAGAAAGAAAGAAAGAAAGAAAGAAAGATGATAGAGGTTGCAGCAGAGCAGGAGGTGTAAACGAGTGCAGAAGGCGCGAGAACAAAGAGAGGTTACTATCGGTCGTTCTCCCAATAGGCAAACCTCCGCAGGCTCCACAAGTAGAGCGCTATTATACTTGAGTACACACTCACTAACACACACACACACACTCACTAACACATGCATGCACAGCACGCACATTAACGGGCGGACACATTTCAAGACAAATAACACTGTTTTCTCTGTCAACAGCGTAATTTCCGATAAGCCGTCCAGTCTACAGCATGTAATTCTTATTCTGCCCGGCGTCGACAAGATATTCAACACTGTTTTCCAACTAAACGAAAGTGAGACTGTGAAAACTGTTGCCTCTCGGATCACTGACACACACACACTCACACACACGCACGCACGCACACACGCACGCACACACACACACACACACACACACACACACACACACACACACACACACACACACACACACACATGCCGTGAGATCGTTTTGTATGCGGTTGCTTTGCAGCTGAGCCTGCAGCCACATCAACACGTCTCCTTCCTGCTCTTTCAAAAGAACTGGGTGTCATAATGTGTGTGTGTGTGTGTGTGTGTGTGTGTGTGTGTGTGTGTGTGTGTAGGACCGGATCTGGGTCTTTCTGTAGGTGGTTTTCTTGTGTGGCTGTCTGTGTGTGTTTATGCATTGAACAGGTCTCTGGGGGTGTATGTGCACGTGTTACATATTATGTACTCGTGAATATGTGTCATCTCTTCATTGCCAGAGGCTACAGTATCCGCAAAAACTGACAGAAACCTCAGCCACCATTTTGTTCCTCCTGTTCCCGTGTCAAATGCTCACACACACACACACAAACACAAACACACACACAAACACACACATAGACCAGTATTTTAAGTAGGTTTTTGTTTGACTACTGTGTGCACCAGACTGTCCCTGCCAAGAATTAGTGTTGGATTGTGCGTCTGAGAATTCATTTGGCTGTGCTGAAAATGCTTTTGTGTGACTGAGTATGTGTGTCATCTCCGTAGAGGGATGATGCACATGTCATTGGGTGACTAGGTGAGAAATACACACACACACACACACACACACACACACACACACACACACAGACAGGCAGCAGAAGAGGAGGCTCGTCCCAAAGTAACCTCGTAGCAGAGCCTGTATGAGGTTACTAAAGTTCAAATTTCCACTCCAGCACACAGCTATTTAGACCGGAGCAGCTCAGGGGCCAATCACAGATGAATTGTTAACATGAAACAATACAGTTTAACCACATCTAAACCAGGTTGTGACCTGAATATCGGACTTTTGAGTAGTTCCTCTTGAGGTTACGAGAGTGCACTCTTGCTCTATGTGAAAGCAGTAAAAAGCAAATAGACTTTTGAGTCATTTAGATATGATCTTCATGTGGTAGATTTCTCCGTGATGACAGTGATTAGGTGTTGGAACAGAAAGGTTACTGGAGTTTAGTCACACACTCTCTAACGCTTTTGCTAAGCAACCGCTTAAGCTACTTAGGGCAAACAATACAAGGAAGATAAATATCACTAATGTCTCAGAGAAGCATGTTGATTAAATTAGAATAAATTATCAAAAAGAGTATGCATTTGTTAGGCATGCAAGGGGAAGAATGTTTTTTTCATTAATCATCACCACTCATAATGAAGGGTTTAGTATACGTTAGTGTGGGAATGAGTGGGAGTCCAGATTATTAGGAGTTCAAATCTCCGCACTGCCAGCCTTCTGGGTTTAACAAAATAATCTACTTACAAAGAGAGAAGGGTTAAGGACCGGGGAATAACGCAACTAATTAGGATTTAACAACAATAAATCAAGAGCATGGACGGCTGTTGAGCACTATAAAGGAGGAAAATCTGCAACTTTTTCAAGTGCAACTAAACTTGTTTCTTCTTGAACCAACATTCACTTCACACTAGTAATGTGGTTAGGTTTATTCTGGCCTGTCAAAGTTGTATTTTTACATATTCGCTCCACCAGGCAGAATTTGCATGTGGTTTGTCACATCTTGTCTACTGAAAAGACATTTTGAAACTACATCAGTGTAGTTCTTTTTGCGTTCCAACAGGGATAAGCCCTGGATTGAAACACAGGCTGCAGATGATTACTGGCTACATGAGTGCATTTCTCCATTCTGCCAGCCGCTTACCTCATCTACCGATCAGCTATGCAAGCCCGTATAATCTGCTTCCAACTAAATAATACACACGGAAGAGGAGCGATTTCTGTTTGCAACAAAATAATCAGAATCATGATTAAATAGATGCTCATTGTTGTGTGTTTGCACCACCGACTGCAGCTCCGACTGGGTTCCTTACATTAGCTTATAGGTCCGGATTGTGAGTGTGTGTGTGTGTGTGTGAGTGATCCTATTCTGTGTGCGTATGCAAGACAGTGCACCTGGTGGTTGGCTGAGTAAGGCCACCACTATTTCACACAGCTTGTTCTTATTTAAGCTTGAGAAAGACGTTTTTGCCGACCTTTTATGATTTAGACTGTAATTTGTTATCTGTGTCATCTTTATACAGTAATCTGAGGTGGACTCTGAGCTTCTAAAAAAGAGGAACGGGATCCACAGAGAAATCAAAGCCCACTGTGGTGGAACAAAGCCTCTATCAACATGGCTGCATGTTGAATTACAAAACCCATATTGACACAAGATGACCCGCTGGCCTTGAGGAGGAGCAATGTACAGTTAGTATTAGAACTGCAGCGATTAATCCATTAGTTGTCAGCTGTTGAATTAATCGGCAACTATTTGGATAATCGATTCATCGGTTTGAGTAGTTTTTTTAAGAAAAAAAAAAGTTAAAAAAAATCAGATTCCAGCTTATTTTCTTGTTTCCTTACTCCTCTATGACAGTAAACTGAATATCTTTGAGTTGTGGACAAAACAAGACATTTGAGGACGTCATCTTGAGCTTTTGGGAAACACTGATCGACATTTTTCACCATTTTCTGACATTTTATAGACCAAACAACTAATAATCGGCAGATTAACTGACAATGAAAATAACCGTTAGCTGCAGCCCAAGTTATTATGTGTTGTTTTTAATTATGTTAGCAGCTTTTCTAAAAATCAATTTTTTCTATTACAATGAGGCCGTGAGCCTTGACTCTCTAACGGTACGTGTCCACAGGCTCCGTGCTTTCCACGCTCCCCATTCATTGTCTATGCAAGCAGCCGCGCAATGCATTCTGGTAGCGTGGCGTCGCGATTCGCGAGACTAGGCGTCACGACGCCCGCTCCTTATTTGCATAAAGTTGAGGTCCTGGCTACTTCATGCAAATCACGGGCGTCCGACGCGATTCGCTGCCTCTCGAAACTCCCGATAATCTTTTAAACTAAACGTTGTTGATCCAAAATAAAGACAGATTCATCAACTGCATGGGTTATTTCTCGCCTCAAATGTTTTCAGAAACACATTTCAGTGAACTATTTACGTGAAATAAGAGAAGAAAGTTTCCAAACGAGCCTCCATACTGGTTCCGGTTTGAAAGCTGGGAGCAGCAGCCAACGGCGGGAAAGCGTTCGTCCAATCAGGAGCCGAGTGCCTTGTTTCAGGACAGCACACCAAGCGTCCAATGTTGGGAAGCGTCGCGTCCCCTCGCGATAAAAAACGCCCCTGTGGACACGTACCATAAGAATCCCCCTTTTTTCCTTTTCTGTATCATTATTCATTTGTTCATCAGGAGCACCTGCTTTGCTCTTTGCACCTGTTAAACCCACATCCCCCATCGTATGACTCCATGTGATGAAATTCCACGAATCAGTGTGTGTGTAGGTATATATGTGTTAATATTGTCAATATGGCCCTGACCCATCTGCCCCCAACTTGTACTACTACATGTGACCCCTGTGTGAGTAAATTACTTCACCGAGAGCTGATTCGTGGTAAGAATTGATTTTAAACACTGCGGGAGCCTGAACTTTGGAAGTAAATATTCCAGTGGTCCTGTTGGTAAATGTTATAACATGTGTGGGTTGTGTTCTCTGTGTGTGTGTGTGTGTGGTGTATCTACCTCCACGGCCAGCGCTCCCAGGCTCTCCAGAAGATTGTCGGTTGCAGCTGAGACCTCCTGGACGACTTTGGGGTCCGACTGCACATCCTTCTGTTGGAGAGAAAGAGGCGTCTTTATTTACTTTAATTATGTTGAAGAGATTTTTTACACTGCAGTTTGGGTTTCTGTGCACAATTAATACATCCTGGAATAAGACATGCAATGAAACATACAATGAAACTAAATTGATGTGCAGGTGGAGGGGGGGAGGGTGTGTTATAATAATCTGATAATCAAGAAACTGTAGAAAAACACAAATGTAATTTATGATAATGTCATTTGCGATAATGTCTTCATCTCCATATTATTATGTTTTAGATTTATTATCCATTAATTGCTTGCCATTTAGATTTCTAATTATCTTAATTATGTTCTTATTTGTTATCTGTCATGTATTGTTGTATTAACATCTATACCATTTTCCATTTTTATACATTTATTTACTTTAGTATTAAAGATAAAGGTTAGAAGGGAAAAGGCTGTGCTAAAGGAGAAATGAGAGAGAAAGAAGAGGAACAACATTGGGGTCAAAGGTGAGCCGAGAAAGAACAACAGGTCAGCGCAGCTTTGACCTCCTATGTTCCCGTCTGTCAAACTGTGTGTGTGTGTGTGTGTGTGTGTTCCCGTCTATCACACTAAGCTGTCAGCTGCTGGAACGCCTGACACTCTATAAAAGCGCATGTGTCGCTGAAGACAGAACAGTCGTCTAAGAAAAGAGAAAGACACTGTAGCGCTCTCTCATTTGTTCACTCTTCGGTCTCGTTTCCTCTTTACCTAATAACGATTTCTCTCCCTCTTACACACACATACACCCACACACAGAGCAACTAACGGGAGGGCGTTGAGTCATGCAAGAGTTCACTCACTTTTTCCACAATTTTGTTACTTGTGGAAAAGGAATTTTCATTCTTGCATCAACATTTGAAATAGGGGTGTTGCAATTCAAAAAAGGAAATTTTGATATCATGATATCATGATGATATCATGCTTTTGTACAGTTATGGTCACAGACTTTCTCTCCACCTCCCTACACTCGTATTTTGAGCTTAATTAATTTGCCAAAAAACAAAACGCACAATAAACAGTGTAGTTTGTACTAGTTTGGAGACTGAGTTCCTATAAAGAAGAAGATGTTTTTGGGTGAATCAGGTCCACTGTGAGTCAGGAAATGATTTCATTCTCATATCAAGAGACAAGATAGCTGCTTTTCTAATCTCTTTTAACAGCACGGCAAACACAGCGAGGCTCTGAGATATTGAGAATTGCTGACTTGGTAATGATACTACTGTCTGTCTTCCTTTGTCTGTTTCTCAGCACTACAGAACATAATGTTTTTTTTTTCACCTCTTGCCACCCTCCACCATTGTGACTCACATTTGGGTCACGGGTTTTTATGGGAAGGGGGGCAGGCTGTGCGGGAAGACGCAAGCAGAGGAGAGGTGACGCTGGACAGGGAGGAGGCGGGGGGATAACGAGTTAAGAAAACAACGGAAGGAAGAGAGAAAGCGCAAAGTGTCGTAGTAAGCGGAAAAAAACGAGGGATCAGAGATTTATAAAGGATGAATACAGACAGACCTATACAAACAATGATTCCCCTTGTCGCATAACATTAGTGTCACAGTCAATGGCTCCCATTTAGCAGTAAAATGAGCTCAAAAGGTAATTACAGTAAGTCACAAAATAAGTGTAGGGGCAACCATCCACCGTGTGGATGTGTGTTTGCATCTGTGTGTTTGCATCTGTGTGGACTTGTTCATGATGTCCCAGTTCATCTTTAGTAAACACCCAAGTTATTAAATGGAAAACAAATATTTCTGCTTGTAAAACAGGAGAGACAATCTGTTGTTTCCAAACAATATATGACTCCTAGTTGACTAAAGAATATTGCATTTTCTGGGAATATCAAAACCAATACAACCTAATCTTGCTTATTTTGGAGGACATACAACTATCGAGCGATGAAGCAACACAGGTCAGTGATGATATTATGTATTTTCCAGTTAAAACGTGAGGGGAATGTCTTAGCAGTGGAGAACATAGCACATCTTTTTACAATCTGGTCTTAATTTGGTTGGTTTGGTTATCTTGCAGTGTCGCTACATCCCCTGAAAGATGCATGGCCCAAAATATGACAAAAAGATGGCAATCTTTTAATTTAGTTGCTGCGTTTTTGATTGTGATGTAAAAATAAAAAATCCACTGTAATGCGTTTGACTCAACGGAAGAACTCACCCGAATGGGTTTGAAGAAGTCCAAGTTGGACAGGAAGTGGCTCTGGGCCTTGTCCAGCCAATCACTGGAGGACTTGCAGATGATTTCTTGCGTCAGACGGGACACGTTGCGGTCGGCAATGTGGACGAACTCCTCCAGGGACGTGGTGTTACAGAGGTCTCTGAGATGGAAGCCGAAACCTTTAGTCAGCACCTGGACAGAGGAAAAAAAGAGCAGAGTGGTTCAGAAAGAGTAGAAATCACATGTGTGCTAGATACTACGAGAGGAGAGAGGGGTAGAGAAATGTATCCAAAAACGATTTGATTAGGGACAGGTGTTATTGTGACAGCATAGTGGCATAAGAGACTGATCCCCTTCAAGTTGGATTCATTATATGCCATCTCTTCAGTTTAAATAAATACTACACAATAACTGTTTTACCTTGAAACAGAAAAGAAAAGAGCCGAGCGTCCTGCCAATAAATATTAAGAGATGATCCAGTCAATAATTTCTATCTCCCTTCCAGGAGCATAAAAAAACTCTGACACAAAACAAATGGAAAGATATAGAGGAGTATTTCTACATGATGCTTGGGTTGCTTTGCCTTCACCAGTAATAATTGCATTAATACGTGGTGAGTAACACGGTTTGTGTTTCAACACAGAGCACCCTTGGTGGTTTGTCTCGACTCGTTAAAGAACGTTATGTATCAGTCCAAAAAGGTACCCTGGCCATGAGAACAAAACAATCATGTACGCAGAAAGACATCGCCGAGGGAAAGAAATGTTATGAATGTCAATGCGGGAGCTTGCCAAGGACTTTTCATCCAAATAAAACTCTACTCCGAGAGACTCATCTGGTGATTGCGATATATATATTTTTTATCTTTGTCATTCAGAAAATACCTCTCTCTTCCCCCCTCACTTTTTCAAAACGGATTCAACACATTACTCGGAAGAGGAGTTTCACAGCTGCGTTACGTGCAGGCGGAGTAACACAACGTTCTTTTCTGGGACATCAGAGCATTCAAGGTCTGGACAGAGGCTCTGGTTCACTCTGACAGAGTCAAGACGTTCGGAGTGTGTCTCTCTGCGTGTGTGTGAGAGATACAGAGAGCCAGAGGGGAGCACGCTGACTTCTCATCTAGATGTCCTTGACCAGTCTGTATTATGCCATCAAGTCTATCACACTACAAACTGTACACACACACACACACACACACACACACACACACACACACACACAGTCACAGCTGGTAATCTTTTCATTGGAAAAACATCAGGGCTTACAGCAGTAAGTTTGGAGGACTGGGAATCGTACTTATCGTCCGATAGAGAATGCAAAACACATATTTCCCTTGAGAGGTTTTTATGATGATTATTTATGCGTTGGCTCTCGTGCATCTCATTGCATCTCACAGCAATGATTCATTTTCACCCCCCCATCCTTAAATAATGTTCCTAACGGCCTTTACAGACTAATGGACGACCATGTTCTCTGATCAATAGATTCCCGACACCAAGGGATGGTTAGAAGAGAATCAGACGGTGTAATGTGAGTTTGTTTTTGAGCCTCTCTGTCTCTGCACGTGAGGAGAAATGGGGGGGAAGGGAAGAGGGGAGAGGAGCAGTCATGTGACAGCCCTCCAACTGAAAAGCGGGGATGATGTGGTGGGAGCTGTTGTTGAGGGGGACCTATAGGTAGCAGAATCTGGCAATGTATGTGCGGGATATTGGTTTATACGAATAAATGTGATTGGAATGGAAGTGTGTGTGTGTGTGTGTGTGTGTGTGTGTGTGAGA
>CAKALU010051742.1:0-21513 GCA_916700995.1 Hozukius guyotensis | reverse complement strand
GACAGTGGTGGAGATAAAGTGCGTGGTGTGAATACTGAAGGACATCAGTGAATCAGGCTGCAGCACTAAAGGGTTTCACATCATGCTGGGTTACCCCAGAGCCCAAAAAAACATAATGCAGTCACTCATTTCTTTCATTAATCACAAGGATAAGAGGGATTTTTCTGCATTCAAACTGATCACAAGGTTAATCCAGTCATTCATACCATAGAACTGCTGCAACTTCCTCATAATTATGAGTCACGGCTGATTTGACTGACTTTACACATGGGAAAATTACAGGTACTCTGGTTTCTTTGTCCAATGATACATGTACACATCACTAAAGGCAAAGGTTAACAATGACCTCCAAGCAACCTTTAGCATTAAACATCAATATTTTCAGAAAAGATCTGGTAGTGCCACTAATCTCACATTTTTCTCATATGATTCTTTATAATAAAAAATAATTAAACTGTACCAAAGCATGAACTAAAGAAACACCAGGCAACACCCTGAACTCAAATCTCGGCATCACAGACCTCAGATCAGTTTTCCACTTCTGTGACCGCATCTGACTTATCCAGACTTTTCTGTCACATGTTTGGTGCATGGTTGGTGTTAATGCATGTACTGTACATAACTATGTGCACCTTCACAGCTGCATGGTGATATTGAGATTTAACGTGCCTTATTTTTGGTCAAAACAACTTTTAATGTGAATTAATTTGGTAATAGTCTGTAATACGATCTGTGCACTGTGCAGTTAAAGACCTGTCCACTTTACAGTGTCCCCTCCGGTCTCTGGTCTCCAGACAGAGGCCATACTGTTTCATATTCTCGGTTTGAGCTCCTTATGGAGGATCACTCAGTAATCTGTGGATTAAAGAGGAAATAGTGTGCATACAGTACTCAGATCAAAGTTCACATTGTATTTCTGCAGGGCATGGAATGAGTTTACAACACACAGCAGGATGTAGTTGAACAAATAAAGTAGTACTACGCTGCTAAACTTCCATCACCTGCACGATAAAAGGATTAAGTGTTACTGGGAAAAACCTGCTGTGGTGAATTTACAGTGCCTATAAAATGGATTCACCTAAGATGGACTTGCTCTATTGTTTTACAACATTGAAACACAGTGGATGTATTTTTTATTTTACATTGATCAACATGAGAAACATTATTACACATTCATTCAATTTAAATACAAATATAACACAAATTAATTGAGAGCTAACGTATTTACATCTTTTACAACATGAAGATCAACTGTGTGTAATCAGTGATTAAGGGTCAAATACAGCTGTATCTGGAAGCTGCTCTGCTGAATATCCCTCAGAACAGAGTAAGGTCCACTTTAAAGAAATGGGAAGAATGTCATAGCTGTGACTTTGATAATTATCAGTTTAAGTGTATATAGAATACATATATTTAGAATATTCTTGCCGGTTTACCTTGCTGTGAGACAGCTATACAGGCTATGTTTCTGACAGGGAACTGTATCCGAGGTAATATTACTGTTTTTGTTTTTTTTTTACAATGGACTCTGGTTGCTTAAACGGATATCGATTTTTTTTTAGGTGGAGCTTTCTTTTAGGCGGCTAAAATACGTTTTTCTGTCGGCCCCGTCCACAGCAGTACATTGCTTTGCTCCTGTGAGGTAACTCCGGTCTGTTTCTCCAAATTGGGGGCGTGCTGACCGTCATTTATTGGATGTAATACACTGACTATGGATAAATATCTCACACAACCCCACTTCAAAACACCTTAACTATCCCTTTAAGGCTAGACAAAAGACATTTACTTGAAGAGTGAATACGTGTGATCAACAATTTTGTTTCATGCATGTACTTCATATAGTTCTATTTGTAAAAATTCTTTCATCACTCCATTTTGTATATATCAAAAAAAGTCTTATTACACGTCTACTGTGATCCAACAGGCCTTTTTCACAGCAGACATTTTTCCTAAAAGCGCAGGTGTTACTAATAACATTAACAATGGCTCTGTTGTATTCCTAGAAAGCCAATATAGTTACAGTGAGCCAGCATGCACAACACCAGGAACCTGAAACTGAAGCACCTGAATAGAATTCAGACATCATTCATTTTCTATTTCAAGTCTTACTGTGACATATCAAAATGTCTTTAATGAAAAAGACCTGTGTTGTCCACTGGGTAGAATGGTTTTCACTTTTCAGTGGCACTGTATACAGCAAAATGAACTGGCATAGAAACACAGCACACCTACGAGGTGTGTCACCTTATCTGCCTTTACAGCAAACAACTGGTGCTCGACGCCAAGCTAATCTCTGATAATAATGACCAATGATATTCAGAAGAATTCACGCCCAAAACAACTAGCAGTTCTGATGAAACAAATAAAATCTAATTCCTGATCAAGACTATAAATATTGAGGGTTATCGGCAGCTATTAAAAAGTAATTTCCTCAATCATTAATGTACCTCCTACTGAACGCACGTGAAGAGTTTTATACTTTTAGAGAACTGACCTTTGAACAGGTGGATGTTTACAGGGCGATGGTATCATGTTTCCTTTTATTTGCTGGCAGCTGATAAACTTGAATTATAAAAGTCACACTCGAAGAGAATAACCGTTTTAGTTTGCATTACCGTACTGGCTTTTCTAGTTTTTTTTTCTCCTGCTTTGTCAAATATTCAAAAACAAGTGTGAATCCTGACAAAGCAAGCGAGAGTACAGGATAAAAAAAACAAACATTTTCAATATGTTAATTATGAAAACTGATATTTATTTACATAAGACTTTGGCAACATAAGATATTTACAATATGAATCAATCATTAGGCCCTTCCCTTTCACATAAAAGCAAGTTTATGACAAAAACAAACTAATAAATAAACATGAATAGTATTTATATCAACAAATGTAGACTTTAGACTTGATTGTAAAATTTGTAAATTTTCAAATACAATGATGACATGATATCACCATTTTTCCAACGTTTTAGCTCCCATGCAGAGAACTGCAGATAAAATCATTAATAGGAACAGTTTTAAACATCTTGGCAGAACTGCATAGCTTTTCAACTCAGTGCTAAAGGTACCTATAATCTTAAAATGTCCTGATTAAAACAAAAGCGACTGGTTAGAACAGAAAATGTCAGGGTTGAAAGTGTTGGTGGAGGAGACTGAGAGGGACATTCATTCATCTGCGAAGCCTTTCAAGTGGTGCTTGAAAGACGTCTTTCAGATCTGCCATCAAAAGCACTCCTGATAAAATATGGCTGAGAAAAGGCTCACAGCTTCACAGTGAAACACAGAATGGACAATCTTTTTGCTTTGCTTGCCAGACGGTGTTGTGGTTCAGTGAAGCAGCCTCTTTCTGCTGTAGGACTTCCCTGTGGTTGAGCGTCTGACCGGCTGGCTGAAGGGAGACAGGTCCACTTCATCAGCTTCCATCTTCCTTTCCGATGCAGCCTCATCTACAATGTTTAGGAGATAATTAAGATTGTTAGTTGAGTTGCAGTAAGGGGAATATCAAGTTCATTGTATTAATCAGGTTGTTGTTAATTTTTGGCTATTGTATTCAGTGAAAGAATGCTAGAGCGCTGACCTACTGGCTCACCTGGACAAGTACAAAATACACTGCATGGCCAAGATTACATGGACAGTCAAACACTACACCAATATGTGACTAGGGACAATTAGTCGATCAGTAGATCGACAGAAAAATAATTGGCTATTTTGATAATCGTTTCAGTCATTTTTCAAGGAGAAATAGTGAAACAATTCCAATGTTCTCTGATTTCAGTCTCTCAAAATAGAAGATTTCCTGCTTCTCTTTGTCATATATGCTTGTAAACTAAATATTTTTTAAGTATTTGGACTTTTGGTCGAACAAAACAAGATGTTTGAAGAAATTTTTTGTCGCTTCATAGACTAAACGATTATTTATTAATTGAAAAAAATCATCAGCAGATTAATCGATATTGAAAATAATCGGTAGCTGCAGCTCTAGATGCAAATAACGATCATTTCCATTATCGATTCATCAGTTGATTATTTTCTCGATCATCTTGTCAGAAAAACGTGAAAATGACGGCTATAATTTTCCACAGCCCAAGGTATTAAAAATGTGTTGATTTATTTCCGTCCAAAACCCAAAGATCTTCAGTCCCATCTGAGAATCTGAAACCAGATATTTGTCTGCATTTTGCATAAAAATGACTAAAACAATTAATTGATTATTAGAATAGTTACTGATGAATCTGCACATCTTACCTTTAAAATTTGGTGTTCTCTTACTAGCAGAGCCCTTTTTTCCCTTGAACAACAATGGAGAGTGAGTGAGGGCCAAAATCCCACTCGCTGTCACCGACTTCCTCACCTTTGAGCTGGGAGGAGTTGCTACTGTCAAAATGTAGAAAACATTAGTGATAAAGTTAAGGTTTTATTCTGTAACTTCAAGCAATCATTTCAGAAAAAAACTTTCAACTTGTACATATCATTTAATATCTCAAGAAATATTTTTAAATGTCAAGACACCAAATGATAGCTAATGATACCAAATGATAGCTAATGATAGCTAACTCTAGCTCTAAAAATGAGTTCAATATTTGATGAGTCAATTGTTACAAAGTTAAATTATTTAAAACACATTTATAATAACATTATATTGAATTTCAGTCATTTATCGAGCACAAATACAAAACATGTACTCGTCACAGCTTAACATCTGTGAACGTTCTCTTGCTTTCCTCTCATATCATTACATAATAAATATTTGGTCAGAATATAGAAGCTAAGTCAACAATGAAAATATCTTAGCGGTAATGTGTGAACCGTAGCTTACTTGACTTGACGTCTTCATTTCCAGCGCCCCAGATGACGTCTTCTTCCGCTCTCTGAGGATCAGCACAGTCAGCCTGCTGAGCCAGCTTCTCCATCCAGTACAAGTCCTCCAGTGGAGAAAGAGGAGATGCATCTTCTGCAACTCGGGGCGACTGTTTGGACGTCAAAACTAATATTGCAGCTTTGTTGTTTGAGGGTTCATCCGTGTCCTCAACGTCCTGCAATCTGCTGACACCAAGCTCAGCTTCCTCAAGCAACTCCCCCAGCAAAGGCTCCCCCTTCAGGCCACGATCCTTGCCTCCAACCACTCCAACCTGAGCTCTCTTCCTGCGAGGCCAGCTGTTGAGATTGTCTGGGGTCACCTTCCCTACACTCTGAGGTGAAGGAGTCAGGGGAATGAGGTCTGCAGTTGCCACTGGAGACATTGTCCCCGCAGGATGGCGTGTAGGGGTGTAAGACTGGCAGATGTAAGTTTGGACGCTTCCACCTTTTCCAGGCGTGCTCTTGGCCGGGGTGACATGAGTACAGACAGACGGTGAGACACATCCAGGATCTCTGTGCTTAGAAAACAAAGTCAAGGGGCTTTCCAGCTGAGAAGGTTTCACACCAACTAAAGGGCTCGAGGCGAAATCGCCCGCATTCATGGAATCTGTGCGCTTGATTTTGAGCTTGGGAAGTCCTGATGTTTGCATTTCCAATTCTACTTGGTAAGTCAGAGGGTTCGGAGTGCCCGTGCCCTTTTGTCGACCAAGTCTCGCTGGGCCTCTAGGGGTTGAAAATCGAGGGGATTCATTTCCGTACCCCAAACGTGCAGCAGCCTCCCTCTGTTGGCGGTCAGGGGTCTGCCGGAAGCCGTAGATCCGCCCAGGTGTGCCTTGGAGCGGCACATGTGATTTAGGAGAGACTTCGTTCGATAAAAAGTCTTCACTGGACTTTGAGGGCTTCCGTGAAAAGCTAATGTTCATCTTGATTCCTCCACTAAACTGTGTCTTTACAACTGCAGCATCTACAATTTCCATACTATCATCGTCTGTGGAGTTAAAACGTGAAGAGTCAACTTGCTGTGAATCTGTGTGGGAACTAGAGTCAGTTTCAGAGGTTTGGGAGGGTTCAGCTTGTACCTCGTCTTTTGTATCTGACTGCATGTTCTTTTCAACAAGGTCACAGTTCTCAACAGATTCTGTGTTTAGTTTGGAGGAAACATTCTCACTAGACTGGGATCTTAGGTTATGTCTGGTGGTTCCAGCACTTTGACCAGACCTCCTTCTTTTCAGGGACTTTGCTGGAGACTTTGCTGAAGTATTTGATCCTGCTGAAACAGTAGTGCCTCCTGCTGGTGTAAATACTGGCTTACATGGGGAAGCAATGTCTGAACATTTGCCTGGAGTTCGTCCAGAGCGAGTACTCATGTTGTGAGTAGGACTAGGGGTCCTGGATTGAGTTCTATAGTTGGGTTTAGGTGACAGGTGGTGGTCTTGAGGTGGTGTGGATTGTGGAGGAGGCATTTCCAGAAGACTCACAGAGTCACCTTTTTCAGGTGTTTTCATCCTGTTGTGACGTTTTTCAGATGACCTCTGATTTTTTTCCTGTGTGAAACCAACACTATTTGCAGTCTTTTCTGGGGTCTGGAAAATGTCTCTTTTAGTGTTTGTGCTTTGGACAGGACTGCTGAATTTGTTGGGTGTTTTCACCAGCCTCGGCGAAGTGCGGGATTCAGTATGAGGCGACTCTGGCACCTTGAAAGTAGCGCTGCTCTCTGCCACTCTACACTTTCGAGGGGATGGAGACCACGTGACGCTCTTCTTGGGAGTCTTGGAAATTGGGCTATTGAGATGATGTAATCCAGAAGAGGAGTGGCATTTAACCAAGGCCTTGACTGGAGTCCTGAGAATACCCTTCAGTGGGCTCCTCATGGGGCTCTCCTTAGTAGGTGTTTCTATCACAAGAGTCTGTCTGGCTGGAGATCTGAAAGGACTGCCTCTCAGAGCCATACCAAGTTCACGAGAGCTGCCCGCTACAGGGCTCTCAGCAACAGGGAAAATACACTTCCTGGATGGTGGTGGTGTTTTGGGGGACCCTGGTGTTCGAGGAGTCTTGGGTGTTGTGATCCCGTGCATGGCCCTCCCACGTTTGCCGGGTGACTTTGTTGGAGTTTTATATGGACTCTGAAACAAACACACAGACAAAAATGTCATTAAACCTGCAATAACTTGTTTTGGCCACTTGGGGGCAGCGGAAACACGTTGTGAACACAACATCAACATATTAACAAACAGTTCCTTATTTAAACATCCAGCCGTTTCAGAGCAACATTATAATATATCTGGAGTCGTGTTTCTGACCACTTACAAACAATATTCACTCTGTTTTAGCTCTGTTTTTGATCTCTAACAACTCCTGAGGGAAATATCTGACTCTTTCGCTGCTAAATGCTCCACTATGTTCTCATGGTATATACCGTCATATCGCCCAACCCTAACAGCTACTAATGTATATGATCTGTTGTGCTGAACCATGTTATTAAAAAGAGAACTTACCTCAAAAACACTAGATTCTGTTGACAGCCGTGACCTGGTGAGCCTGGTTGCACCAGACTGGTCAGAAGGACGACCGGGGGAAACAGCAGCCCCAAAAAGAAGACGCATGGGAGAACGAACTGCTTTCACGTTAACTCCACTGATTTTGCCATCGCTGAGAGTCAGCTGGGATGCAGAGAGAGCCCTGTCCAGGTTGCGGGAGCGAGGCTGAGAACTTGAGTAGAAGACGTTTGAGTGTCTTCGAGCAAGATTCTTTATCCTTGGGCTCCTTCGTAGGTCTGATACAAAACCAAAGCACAAAAAGACTAAGTTATGGGTAGTGCTCCAAGGAAACAAAATAATAAATTAAATGAATTATAACTACAATACACCAATGTCAACTTCAAGGGGATTGAAAAGCATACAATATTTTACAGTAATTATATTTTATCTTTAAGTGAAATTTGTTAATCAAGTCAATTGCTGTATGCAAGATTACGTAATAACTAATGTGATCCATTTGATTTCAAGGTAAATTAGATTCAGTTTAAATTTTGAAATAAATATAAATCAGTTTTATAACATAAACCCCCGGCTCCTGCTGTCTTTATATCTCTCTTTTCTTCAATTCAAAATACAACACATACCACTATTGTGTACTTAAAACACAAGACAAATACAGACTATAATTCTTACATTCATGTAAATACATTTTGGGTGGAAAAACAACCAAAAAACTGTGATATCAGTTAAATACCTTCAGCAGGTTTTACTGGTGACTCTTCCACAATGCACTCCTCAGATGGAACAGATCTCCTGAAAATGAAAACGACGGTGAACACTTTCAGGTTACAATAATTAGCAACTTCAGATCATTTTGGGTCATAAAATATAATAACTGAGGAATTAAATAAAATCTCAATAAGGCAAACTGTTGATAAATACATACCGTCCCATTTTCTGTCGATAAAGGAGGCGACTAGACACTTGCTTGTGGTGGGGCGTTTCACACACTTTCTTTGTTAGAAGTTTGTGCCTCTCTGAAAAGGAAGAATTTCCTTTGAGATGAATTACTAAAAAAATGAAATGGATGTGTGTTGGTAGGCCTCTCATGATAACTGTTTTTGTTGGATGATATATTGTCCCAGAAATAATTGCGATTAACAATATTATTGTCATTTTAAAACCATTTTATGCCACTGATATAATCATAATATAATAGTATAATAATGTAAAAACACCCTTTCAAAGAGCAATGACATTTTAATTCTTAAACATATTCAGACATAAAAATATTAAAATATTCTAAATAAATTAAACATAAATAAAATAAAACCACACAACCAAAACAATAAAACAATAACGGGCAATATCAAGGTCCGCAAAAATGATCAAGGTTATATCCATATATTGTACAATAAGTTGATAATGTAATTATCGTGTAGGACAAACTCCTATCACAAAAAAATATACTAAACTTCTTTCTTACTGTCTGTCTAGCAGTGAATATCAGAGGTGAATGGCTAAATACCGATTTATGCCTGCAGATAAAAAGTCAGCTTTCATTCCTTCATTTACAACAGTAATAATTAATCTTTTTACCTTCAGATTCAAGAGATCGCTTGCGTTTCAAGCCTTCTACTGCGGACACAGACTGGCTCCTCGGCAGCTTGGCTTTCTTTGAGGGGGAAACAATCTCTTGGTTGAACAGGTTTCTTCTCACCTTCGTCACCTCTGTGGACAATCAGAACATGGTCTGTATTTAGAGTATAAAACGATCTCCCCGTCAGCTTGAAAAGAGGATGTTAAGAGCTTCTAGTTTGCTTCTTTGTGGAAAAAAACAGAGGCTCATTTCAGCTTGAATTCAGTCAGTTACAGTCTCTCACCCTCTTCGAAGGTCTGTCAGAAGTGGCATATTTTGCCACAACTGAATGATTACAACATACTGAGATAACTAATGGACAGCAGATGAGTGGATTATTCTGCAGATGTGGTTTGAGTTTTCTGAGGATGTTTTAGACAAATGAATTCAAGATGTTCACAATTCAAACCTACAGAGATTCAATTCTATATTTAAAAGATAAGATTTAGGGTTGAGTAGGGAAGTGGAGCTGGAAGTGTTTAAGTCAGATAGACTTTAGACTAGGGAGGAAGGAACTTACCTTGTGTTTCTTGTTTCTGAGGTTGAGATTTTGGTTCTGCAACAGGTTTCTCCAAAGCAACACAGACCTTTGATTTGGACTAATGAAAACACAATAAAGCAGGTAAAGTAATCTGGATTAGACAGCTAAAATAACCATGAAACAAAGGTCATCTCAGGTCTCTTAGTTGGGTTATGGTCTTCACAAATTAGACAATCAGTAACACATTTAAAAGTGTTTATGCTTTTATGAGATGTTATGAAAATACTTGTTTCAAGTTTCATAATAATCCAACAGAGATATCAGCAATGATTCATTATCTATGGTTATCTTACAGCTCTTGTAGTCTTCTTGGGGATCTCTATTTGGCGATGACTCTGTGATGATTCAGTCATACTGCGATGACGAGTCAGCATCCCACTCCTGACAAAAAAAAAAGACAGAAAAAGGCAAAAAAAACAAACATAAAATTCTGGACATACAGTATATCTTAAAAAATATATACATCATGGCTTAATCATTAAAACTGATACTAAAATTCAATGACTATAATTAAATTCCAGTGACATTCAAAAAGCAACATCATCATCTACACTTAAATGTCCAGGCCCGTCTTGATTTTCCTAAACAACATAAGTGTCATTCCAGCAAACATCCAGCCTCCACTCACCTCCTCTTGCTGGCGGAGCGATCTCGCAGGTCCTGCAGGCGATCTCTGCCATCCGAAAGCACGCTCTGTGTGGAGAGGGGAGGTGAGGAGGCTGAAGGAGAAACGCTGTCCTTGGCAACGGACTCGTCGCTGAAGAAGTCAGAAGGCAGAACAGCCATCAGAGCCTCAGGGAGCTGGGTTCCCAGACTATGGTAGATGTCTGCAAGCACTCTGGGGATGGCGATCAGGAACCTGCCATGACACAGAAAGACTAGTTAGATTCTGACAACTATGGATGAGAAATATTTGGCTCGTTTAAAATCACAGTTTCCAATTACAATTCAATATGGATGCTGTGATACACCAAGTCGGTGTTCAAACTTGCAATTTGTCATCAGTTTAGTTTTTAAACACTTCAGATTTACGGCAGTCAAGAAGCAAAAGCGTGTAATGAAATAAGTTACAAGTTTTTTTTAGCAAGAAAATGATCAAGAATATTAGGCTTTTATTATTTTTCTTATTCATTTGAATAAGAATAAACGAAAACAAATCCCTGCAGCCTCTCACACACTTACCCTGGGAGGACTTCGTCTCCAAGGAACCTTGCTAGGCAAAGCGGGTCTTTTGTTAGGGAAATTATCCTGAGCATTTCAGCCACCTGAGGAACAGGAAGGAGGTAAGAATTTACTTTTTTGTTTACTCAGTTGTGCAATGAATGAAGTTCAAGACAAAAACTTGCTTGTCAAAACTGTTTCAGGCCGTTAATAAAAATCTGATATTTTATGCTGATTAAAATAGGCAATCAAGTAAATAAATGACTCTGTTTACTGAGTCAGACTAAGAAGATGAACAATAGCAACCAGCCAAATACTGACAGAAGCACCTACAGTATTTTTCACCAGTATGGCTTGCAAAAGAATGACAGTGCTAAACTCTGTAGCAACATTTGCTCTTTTGCCCTTTGCCATTGCATAAAAGAAGACTCAACTGCACCAGTGACTCAGTAGCGAGCATCTTACCTCCTCTGCCATCTGATCAACATCCAGTGAGTCGGACTGCTCCGTGGAGAAAAGTCTGCACAACTCCAGCCTCAGCAACGCCTGAAGCTTGCACCTATAGGACAGAACCTGTGTTACTGACACGTAAATATAAACGATTTGACTTTAGATTAGAATTTAACCTTTATTTATGAAGGAAGATGAGCACATGTTTATCCGCAATGATCAGCCACAAACAGACAAACAAGTAGACATTTCACAGGAAAGAGCCAGTATAACCACAGACAGGTGTCTAAGTGGCTGGTCAATGAGCTGAGTTATACACGTTTTACTGACTCTAAAAACAAGAAAGTACACAAAGGTAGAAAGCACTCACTCTCTGACTTTGCTATCAACATCAGCAGCCGTGCCATAGAGCTGCCTGATTGATTTGCTGCTCTTGAGAAGGTGCTGCTGGACAAACAGGGAGGTCTTTACCTGCAAAGAAAATTTTACATATACAAATTAATCACAGTCCAACTGTCCATTTGGTCTTTAATGTACTTGTCATGTGATGCACTGAAGGCTTTCATTATCCCGCTAAGAAACAATTCTGCAGTTATATCAACATCTTATTCATTTTTTCCTACAGTAGGCATGTTAAAAAAAAACCCAAAAAAACAATCTGACAGTACCAATTAACAAAATCTACTGACAACTAGGGCTGCACAATTAATTGAATATTAATCATGATCAAGACTTTGGCTTCCAATTAAATAAACACGATCGACGGCGATACTGGCGATTAAAATGCGTGCTCCACTCATACACAACTCCGCTGCATATCAAATCAAGCACTTCCTAAACTTTCCTGAATGTTGCGGCTGTAGTCCAGAGTAGAAAAGTAATATACTGTATTATATTACTAATTCTAACAAAGAGCAGACAGGCAAAAGGAAAAATGCACTGAATTCAGGTGAAGAAGAACCTAATTTGAAGTCTTAAATGTGAAAGTGAAATAAAAATATTTTGTCCCTAAAAACAATGAATAATCGTGATAAATAATCGCGATCTCAATATTGATCAAAATAAAATCACAATGTAAGATTATCCACAATTGTTCAGCACAACCATCTATCAATTCATCCACCATAAGATAATAACAACCAGTCTGCTGTCAAGATGAAAGTGGGTCAGGTCATAATCTTGAAGTATATTTAAAGCTGCCGCATGTCTCACCTGCAGGTCTGATTCTGTCACGAGGAACATTTTCACAGCAAACAGCAGCTGCTGGACTGCAGTGAGGAGAGACAAGTCTCTCTCTGCCACAGTCTTCTCGTAACTGCACTTCAGATGGGACAGCAGCTCCTCCTCATTACTGAAACCTGGTTAAAAGAAAGAAGATACATTACTTGTCAAAGGTAGAGTTTGACACTTTTAGAAATATGCTTATTTGCTCTAGCAGGGTGATAATCTGAGCAGGAGTGTTGCAAAGTTTTGACACTTACTGATGGTGTTCGCTCCTCCAGATTTGTTCCTGTCACTTGACCGTCTCTTCCCCTGTCGGTCTGGCCCCTTGCTCTCGGCCCCCAGCTGCACGGCCTCTGCCTGGTCCTTTTGGGCTTTGACGTTCAGCCGCGCCACATTCAGCATCTGCAGAGAGCGGCTCATGGTCTTCATCTTCTGTTTCACCGGTGTGCGCTGGGCGCCACCTGTAGATCAAAGATGGGAAGATATAGATAAAGTTTTTGTGCCACTTTCCCTCAGGAAAAAATAAAACCTTTACCTACAGTATGTTTAAAAGGATAATTGGTGATTCCCAGTATTCTAAATTTAACATTTATACTTTTACAAATTTCACGACCGTCAAAGAAACCCTGGAATATGCATGAAAATTGAGATGAGGCTTTCTCACGTTTCTTGCCCTTCTTGGCATCTGCGCCCCGGGATGTTTGATACAATTCAGCCAGACCACTGATCAGCTCCTGCTGTAGGACAGACAACTCCTCCTCTTCTATCTGCTCTGGCACTGCATCAAGCAACCTGTTCAACAAGAAAAACATCAGGACCGACTGTCACTTTTTATGCCGAGATTGATTTTGTTTTAGGGTGCCTTTGATTATTTTTATATTTACATCTTTATTGAAGTCTTGCTTCATAAGCGCTATATACAAATTCCACAAAGAAATTGAAATCTTACCTCATTGACTCCATTAAATGGGAACTCACTCCTGACTGGTCTGACTGAGGGAACCAACTCTCCAACACGCCTGTTGTCAGCGGGCAATGGCTGACTTCCTGCTGAGCCCACTCAGGAACCTGATGATCCTTTGGTTGGTCTGAGGAATACAAAAAAAAATCATTAATAAACAGATAGCAATACAACATGCATTGGAAATAAAACTATACTGCTACCATCTGACACATTTCAAAATTTCTTCATCTCTAATATTTGCTTTTTCAATGAGGCATATACATAGATTAGGAACATAAGGCATCTACCATTACATATGAAAAAAGAAAAACATGATATTATCCTGTTAAATGTAACCAGTGAACTGTCTAATTTTAACAGCTACAAGTCGAGCCTAACCTTTTGGTAACATACATTTATTTTTGGTGACAAAATCGTGTGTGTTTGACAAAATACTGATAAATTGAGGCAGAAATGTTTCCAAAGATACACGTTTGATGTTTTGAACCCTGAATATTACTATTCTATCCTCACCATCAACAGTGTCACCATCCTCCTCCATGATATCATACACTACTCCCAGAACACTGCTCACAACATCTGGCAGGTCAGCGGAGGTTTCTGCTGTGGCGGGGGCAATGATTTCGGTGGTCAGGAACTGGTCGTGCTGAGTGACTCCAGACTGGAGGATGGTGAGCAGAGCTGTAGTGTGTGACAATGGGGAGAGGACAGCTGAACACACCAGGCCGCTGTCATTCACCTCAGAAAGCTGGAAGAACAAGCACAAGACGGGAGAAAGGAGAAGTTAATCAGTAAATGCGACCAAAAATCGTTTTAGCAGGTCTTTCTCTGTGTGTGTTGCGTTACTTTTTTGGAAAGCACATCTCAACCATTCAATTATTCTTTTAAATTAATGCAAAACTAGGGTGCGCCATCATGAGGCTGAAAAATATGAATCTCCCCCAATTGTTTATGATTTTTTTCTCTCAAAGGAAAACCCAGTACTAGTGATTTACAAAGCAGAGATGTATGCTGTAGCAGTAGCCCTTAACTGGGTCAGCTGTACTGTATAACTGAAACACAATGTGTACATGAGCACCTTGTGTAAGCAGCATTGTTGTGTTTGAATGTCTCACCATGTGGAGAGCACGAGCAGACAGCTCCATCAGGAGATGCTGAAAGGCAGCAGCAGCTCCCTGGTCACAGCTGCTGGAGCACTGGAGCACCCAGGACTCTGTGGAGGTCTGCGTCAGTGAAGAGTCATCCCAGTCCTGCAGCACTCCTTTCAGACACACTTCCACCGACTCTGGGAGAAGCCTCTGTCTGCGAGACACTGGCTCAACCATGATGCCACAGCTCTGTGTCACATCACCTGGGCAGGTGAAGAATAACACAACACACATCAATAATGGCAGTTCTTCCCAACTTCATGTTTAATGTGTTTAGTTTCCCTTGCCCGTCACGTATGCATCTCATATCATTTCTGCTGTTGTGTTTGGCTCATGTTCAGATTTAGCTGTCTTTTTGATGTTGATTGGTATATATAAACACACACTTTATTAAAAAATACACACTACGAGATAAATAAAAAAGATATAAAAATACACATACACAATATTTATCTGTATATGGGCAGTAATGTCTCATGGCTATTTTATATCTGTATTTAAACTATAGATCACACAAATAGTTTTAACAGCTGCACTATTTCAGGCACGTTTGAGTCGTAACAGATGATGATAAGTGTTCATTTCCATGTTACCAACCTTGCTCCCACTGCAGAACACCGCCTACGACAGGAAAAGCCAGGCGGTGGAGCCTTTCAGACGACAGCAGGTATCCGATGCTGGACTTGAATGCAAAAGTCTCTCTCCTGATGTCAGAGTCTGGCTTTTGAGTGGAGCAGAGGTTCAGCAGTGCAACCACGGGGATCACTCTGCCGCCCAGCTGAGCTAGGACCTCAGACAGCTTGTGAAAGCTGAGGTGATCCTCACACCTTATGACCTGCAAGAGGACAAAAGATCAAAGTTGCTAAAGTCAGTGGAAAGAGGAATTTCACACTGGCTGGTTAAACAGTAAAGAGTATGAGGTAAGTTTGGGTTAATGCCTTGATCATGCAGGTTTTGAAACATATAAAAACTTTTTTGCCCAAAAATTGCTGGATCCTGTTTCTGTGACGTGAGAAGATAACTTACTGTTAAGATCCTAGTAACAGTGGATTCGAAAAAAACAAACCCAAAACAGCTGGGTCATACAGGTGAGTAACAAATTAAAGAAACAGCCAAAATATAGATTCTTGGTTAGGTGTCGGGCACTAGCCACCAGAGCATTTTGGCATAGATTCTACAAGTCTCTGCTGGAGGGACGAACACCATTCTTCTACAAGATATTTCCCCATTTGATGTTTTAATGATAATGATGAGAGTGCCGCCCAATACTTCATTCAAAAATCTCCCATAGGTGCTCAACTGAGTTGAGATCTGATGGCCGAAAAGGCCAAAGCATATGCTCACATCATTCAGTGACCCCATGTGCCCTGTACAGAAGCTTCTGCATCATGTTTCTCCACTCAATTATTCAGGGTTTTCCCTTTAAATTATCACACGTCTATCTAAATAGGTCAAAAAGTGTGATACACATTACACAATATTCTTAAATGTTGTAATTCCTCGTCCCAAAGGCTGCTGTATATGAACTTACATGGTCGCATTAGCTATTAGCAAACCTAATAATAGTGAGTAACACTTACCTGCTTAACTACCATGTTCACAATATTAATAATTGGGTTGTCACCAGTGTTGGAAATTAACTTGTTTTTGTCCATCTGCCACTGTGGCTAGTGGATTCAAACATCTACCAGCCACTCAATAGATTACCATTGTTTTTTTGGCTGGTGAGTGAATCAAATCTAGCAGCCAATTGCATATTTTATTCAGATTCAGACAACTTTATTGATCCCAAGAAGGACAATTCAATTCACAGCTTACCCCACAAACACACACAGACAACATCCAGACAACCATCCAAAATGTTATGTCAATCACAGACCAGTAGAACTGACAAACAGAGGTCGGTGAAGGACAGCAAATAAGTTGATAAAATATAATAAATAGCAATAAAATACCAGCATTTGGCTGGAGGCTGGTGCTAATTTCCAACCCTGGTTGTCACCCACCACTAGATTACACAAAATAGTAAAGCAAAGCATCACTATTTATATACACATGATTTGTTATGAACCAACTGATTTACAAAAAGTGTGATTTTGTGAAAATAGTCCAGCTCAATTTGGTGCCTAATGGTAATATTCTTCTATAGTACTCTGTGCTGTGCTCACCTGGACATGTGATCTACTGTCAATCCAGTGCAGCACCACCTGTCTCTGCATCAGCATGTCGTGAAGGCCCCTGGGTATTATGTGCTCAGCCACATCTGTAGGCAGCTCACGGTTTCCCAAAGAAAGATAGTCCACAAGTTGTGATCTGGATCGTGGACACTCCGAGACAATAAACACCACATTCCTCCCGTTGTTTGAACTATCATCCTCCTGTGAAACACTTGGCTTTCCAGCTCGGCTCGACCTCCTTGGCCTCAAGGACAGTTTAGTGGGAGAGGTGATGTCTGGTCTGTCCCACTGGAAGTCCAGTAAGGTTTCTTTGAGTGCATTTTGAACCGAGGAGGCAGAATGATTGGATTGCTGCTGCTTGCTGCTGCTGAGATGGTTTATCCTTCAGTTCAAACTTGGCATCAAACTCCACTTCAAAGTCCTCAAAAGTTTTGTGTCTTAGCTCCTTGAAGTCGGACCCCCTGGATATGAGGCTTGCACTGCGGCCAGTTTTGGACTGAAAGAACTTATAACCCCATCGCACTTTGTCAAATCCATACTTGTAGCCGAAATGCAGCAGGGTTTTTAATAGTCCTCGTTTCAGGAGATGATTCCTGGCATCCAGCTGATCTCCATAATCCACATCGATGACAAAAACCAAGTTGTGTAAAGCCATAACGTCAACTGCAGTGGCTCCAGAGCCCCTTAACTCAACGATAAGGCATTAAAACAGGTCGGTCTTGCCTCAAATGTATTCAGATCCGCTATTATTTCATTGTTTGTGGGCACAGAGACGCCATTTACAGCTGCACAACTAAGTACACTTCATGTTTCTACCTACCCAAGGCCTATAAACGGAGGCTAGGACATCGGTCTAGAGAGAATGGTACTACGCATGCGCAATGCGGACCATATTTTACTGCGCATGTGTAGTTTCACCCAAGCTATGACGCCTTGATGACGCGTGTCTTATCCTCCTTCTATAGGCCTTGTAGCTTCTAGCCACCGTAGCTACCAAAACTCAACTTTACGTGATAATAAATTAACTTCTACTAGTGTAACATAGGTGTAGCGCTCGCCGTTTATCTAAATAACTTGTCACCTAAAGTAGAAAAGAAACAAACCCGTTATTTAGGTATTAAAACCTCTTAAAAGTGTCCATATAACGTTATTCCCGTTAGCCTAACTGACTTCTTCCATATTCGCCATTTTGGGTCCTTAACCGTTCGCGCTCCTTGAACGGGAGCCCGCCCCTTCGCTGTGATTGGTTACATTCTGGAACAACAAGAACCTGATTGGTTCAAATTAAGGGATAAACTAGCCGGTGATTGGTTACAAATCTCATATTAACTCTCTATTGGGCAAATGCACCGTCAATCAAATCTGGACTGAGTAAAAAGGGATAAATAGAAAAAAGCACCCCTTGCATTTAACTTTTAAAAGCTGGTCACTTGCTCCCTTTCTTCCCTTACAGTTTTTGTAGAAGTACATAATTGGATTTCCAATTTTTGCTGGTTTTACTTTTTTTAATTTATATTTTAATGCTCAAAGTAAATATAAACAAGTGAATGTAAAAATATCAAACAATGTCACATGTATAAATTATTATATTATTATATAAATTAAGGCTTGATTTTGAGGTTGAATTGACATTATTTTGATGATTTTGTACTTCCAAAAAGAAACCATAGATTGGACCACAGATTTCCATATTTTAGTAGGAAAATCAAGGAAAATTGAGTTGATATGTCATTTCTCATTTCATTTCAAAATTTATTTCGAACATGTAAAATAAAAAAAAAGAAGTAGAGAATGATCATACAAAGAAGTGGACAGACAGAAAAAAGTTGTATTTACATACAATAAAAAGCATAAGTAAATGGTAAATGGATGGACTTGCATTTATATAGCACTTTTCTAGTCTTCCGACCACTCAAAGCGCTTTACAAGAAATTGTCAAACACTTGATGCCTTGGTTTACATATTCAAAAAGGAGTGAAAAGAAGTACAAACTTATTTAATCTCACCCCTTCTCCATAAGTCATTCATTAATAATTAACCAGCTTCCTTATTGAGCCATACATATACTCTAATTAATTTTCCTAAACTTGTCTAACTATAATTATTACCTTTTATCTCTGCATACAGCAATATAAATTAATTACTGATATAATTATCCTTATTAAAATATAAATTCATTATCAAAATATAAATTCATTATCAATCAAGAATACCAATTCATTACTTATATATTTATCTTAATCATATTGACTAGTTGTTATCTTTTTGTTTATGCGCATATTATTATTTATAATATACAATACGCACATGTAATACAATATACAATATACATACACACACACAATATACATACACACATATATATATATATATATATATATATATACACATACATATATGTCAGAGGGCAATCAGATAAGATAGAGCTGTATTTATGCCATGGGAAATTGTCTCACAGAATATAGAATAAAGACTGCAAAAATATCAATAAAGGTGCAAGTATAAATGTGCAGTGTCTACTTTATCTTAGCTGCCTGCTCTGTGTGTTCATTTATAGGAACGAGACAAAATAAAAAATGGGCAAAGGACTCAGACAGTTTTATTTTTGTATCATGTTGGTCCTCAGATGATTATTCACTTGCTCTGGTGTGCCAAGTAAAGCAGTGAGAATGAGAGCTTGGCATCCTCAACCATTCAGTCTCTCACTGCCTAAAATGGAAAAACTCTCATTCAGAGCAACATTTGGCTTTGATCTGGACGTCTGGGTCTTCTCACTGGTTTTTCAAAGTTCCCTCACGTTTTAGGCAAATGCTCAAAATGTGTCTGCAGACCAGAAAAATCACATGCAATGGTCTCCTCAGTGTGTCGTTGGTCAATTCAATGACTACACATATGCTATTTAAATTAGATTGTTTATGACATTTTGAGAATATATAATGAGAATATATGCATGACAATAAACCATAATAAAACAGCTACATCTTTAAGTACATGGACCCAGCTCCTCTGTGTGTCAGATAATTTGTGGACCGGGTAAGTGTAGCATCTTCCTCCTACTCCCAAGGGCTGGAGGGCAAACCAGAAAAAGAAAAGATTTAAGGAAATGGAGCACTGGGAGAGGAGGTATGTGGGTCACCTTCTGTTTTGCATCCGTAATCACCTCTTTTCTACAGCACCAGGGGGAGATGAAGAGCTTAGAAAAGCTTTGAAATAGAGAGAGATGAAAGGAGCATGCTGAATGTTCTAGACTCTGCTTTCTGTGTCCCCACCAGACGCCCCCTAAGTCATGAGACCGGGATGTAGGTCAGGGATGCTTTTAGGAGAATGCTACTGCTAAAACACATATGCATGCACAAATACTGTGTGCATAAATGTGCCCACACACACATGCAAAAGTGTAATGCATGCACTCCTACCGGTGTTGGTTATCTCCAGGTCACTCAACAGATAGTGATTCATCTTTGTCAGGGGTCAAAGTTCATGTGTAACATAACTCTAGTAAGGCAACACGTTGTCATCCCAACTCGTCACACACTGACGCTTTGTCACTTCGGCGTCACTTTTTGGTCGCAGTAAACACGTCCTTTATGTCGTGAATTAAACAAAACCACTTACTTAGGTTCAGTAAAAAACAACATGGTTGGGCTTAAAATGACTACGTTTGTACAGTGAAAATGAAACTTGAAGTTGTGAACACGGGTCACAAATGAACAGTAAACTACATCACCACAGTCACTCCCAGCACACTTTCCCTGAGCGTTTACTGTTGTCGTGAATGGGTTTACATTGTAATTAATGGAAAGCCCGGTGAGTCTCATACCGACGCTAAAGGGTGCCTTCTGTGGCGGTATTGAACAGCGACGGCTGTGACAAAGCGTTGGAATTTGACGCCCCGAGAATGAGAACAGGTTGAGTAAGAGATAGTGAACTTTGTCGGGGACGTAAAACAAAAACAAAGGACAGTAAAAAAAAAAATTTACCACAAGTTTGGTGGACATTTTAAGGTTTCACTCATAGGGTTTTCATGTTTAGGGTTATCGTACAGTAACTATGTAACACTGTGTACCAGAGTGAAATGTCTCAACAACTATTGGATGGATTGGCATGAAATTTAGTTCCCTTCTTGCTCCCCAGAGGATGAATCCTGATGATCTTGGCGAAGTCTAATACTTCAACAGATTATCTCTAAAGTAGATAACTATTTAATCAGTGGGTTAATTACACTTGTTATTATTAGTAACACTGGCAGTTGCCACCTTGAGTTTTCTGAAGGTGTAAATGCTTGGAAATAGTTGTGAATCTGCTACTGTCCATCGCGCATGACGATAGAGGCTGATAAATTACAGGCAGGGGTGTCAAACTAATTTATTTCATGGACCACATACAGCCCAATTTGATCTCAGACCAGTAAAACCATTGACTACGACTAAAAACAGACTGCTGTTTCCTCAAACCTGCCAACAATTCATTTAACTTCTCTTTTCTCAGTTGTCCCCACAAGTTCTTGTATTTTTCGCCATGATGAGTCTAATAGTGGCGCAGAATATTATATTCCTTGAGCACTGAAAGGTGCTGTGAACACACCGAGCACACTGACTTCCCTTTGACCTCTGTGAAGAAATAGGAACTGGTCCTTTTTTCTTGGAAAAACCGACAAGTTTCTTCTTTTTGTGTTGTGGCTACATAAGCACGTGGGATCTATAACAGCGTACCCAGCATAGGGTCTGCTACTCCTATAAGGACAGCACCTTCCCCAGCGTGGACAAATAGGTTTAGCAATGCATTTTATTGAAAAATTGGAATTAATGACTTCTCTGCAATTTTCACACTTTGCAAAGTCACCCAGTGGGACACTGTTGTATCATAAAATAGCCACT
>CAKALU010051740.1:0-11973 GCA_916700995.1 Hozukius guyotensis | reverse complement strand
GAGTGCACTGCATTTGCCGTACTACCCAATTGGAACGCACTATGCACTCAAAATAATGAGTATGTAGTACAGAAGTATGCGGATTGGAACACACCCAAAGAGTGTGTTCCAATCCGCATGCATAAGTGCGTTCACACTGGGAAGTACGGCAAAATGCAGTGCACTCAAAGTACCCGGATGTTGTACTCAAAACGGTCAGATCGTTGAGTGTGGAACGCTGGACACTTTCCACACTCAATTGTCGCCATCTTGGCTACGTAGCGGAAGGGGCGGGACCACGACCACTATTCGAACATACGTAGATAGCAGAATAAAACAATACAATACGTAAACATACTGGTGCATTTTCAGCCAACAGGAGGACACATCGTAGGCGACGACGTTGGAAACGTAATTTCCACTCTGCTTTAATTTTTTTCTTCAACAAAGCAGGCAGATATTTTGGCGGGTAGTGAGCCGCGGTGAAATGTTGCGATCGTCATTTCCGGTCAGTGCGCCGCAGAGTATTCGATTTGAGACGACCTTACCCCGTTGAAATTTACGCACTACTCAAGTAAGTGTACTTCAGGAAGTACGTGGATTGGAACACACTCAAAGTTTATGAGCTGAAGCGCAAGCAAGCATTTCAATTATCCTGGAAACAGGAGTTTAGTTGGGTGGCGTCAGAGGATGCGATCGAAACTCCAGTTTAATTTACTTAAATAAAGATTAAACATTATTATTAACTTTAGTTTTTGTTGCTGTTTGATAACTGCTAATAAATAAAATAATTTGTATAGGGGCAAATAAAAATTGACTTCGGGCAAGTAGATTCCTGACCTACTTGCCCGACTGGGCAAGTAAAAAATAACATTATGGTTGAACCCTGTATGAGAGTGGTATCGATCATCTCATCTAACTCTCAGCAAGAAAGCGGACGCTTATTTCACAAGATGTCAAACTATTACTTTATCTGTCAATAACTGTTGACTTCCGACATTTCCAGTGTTACTGAATCCAAATCATCAAACTGATTGAAAATCTACTCATGACAAAGTGAATAAAATAATCATGTTAAATTTGAAGCATTTTGGAGGTACAAAGCTGTAATCAACACATCTCTAAATCCTTGACATTAAAGACCAGAGAAAGTAATTCCTTCACCAGGACCAAAGTCTTTTGTGTCACATTTTTAAATGAGAAATCACGACATCAACTTCAAGAACAATGCTGAGCGCTACCAGTGTCCTCGAGAGTGAGGGTTAGGCGCCTGGCCTAAAAAAAAAAAAAAATCAAGCCCTTTTGTTGATTGGCACTCAGACAAACTGGGCATTGCCCTCGCAAATTAGAGTATGGAGATGGAGAGGGTATCCCACTGGGCACAGGAAGCCACAGGTGTACTTTTAATTAGGAGTGCGACATTTCCAGTCATTAAATAGGCAGCATGCACATTGCACAGGGGCTCTCAAGGTAAATAAGCACATTAGTTGGACACACATTCTAAACAGAAATGCACTACGATCATACAAAACCACAGGCACGCAGGTTCACCAGAGAGGTTATGTCTAGAAGGTAACCCACAAGTTGCAAAGCTCTCGTGAGATGGTTGAGGTTAGGTATTGACCTTGAATGGTTAAAGGGACTGTTTGTAATTTCTTACACGTATAAATCAATCCGGATCGGTGTCCCATGCGCGCTCGCGTGTGTCTACGCTGTTCAGACTCAGACTCCAACACAAACTACACGGAAGCACCAAAACTGCAAAGTTATATCTAGTGAAGCCCGTCTTACAAAACAGTGTTTGCCGCGGTCGGAGGATGCTGGGGAGACCGTAGCTTTGGTCTCCAGTGCTGGAGATCTGCTGTACTCTGCTCCTCTGCTCCTCTGCTTGCCTTCACTCACACACCGCGCGCGTTCTCGCTCTCTCGCTCCACCTCTACACGTGCATGCGCGCACACTACACACTGCAGAAGAGTTAGTTTAGCTCTGAGAATATTTAGTGAATGTACAGTGGACGTTTGAGCGGATATAAATGCTGCAGCTCCTCCAGACCAACAGAGGTTTCCTGTGTCTTGTGAAGTGACGGGGCTCCACAGCCGGTGTCTCCCCTGTTCCCTCCGGCCGCGGTCGGGAGGCTGAGGCAGGAAAAGCCAACACTAGGATCAGCAGTGATTCATGGAGAGACCTTCGTCTGGTCAGCTTACATTACTGCCAAGCAGGTGAAATATAGAGTGATATTGTGCTTTTAGCTGACGTGTGTCGCCTCACTGTTTCAACGGATGCTCGCTCACATTCAGGTAGCGCGTGCACACAGGCGAGCGCGAGCAACAGGACGCTGACTTTCGTTGACTTAACGGCCACAGGTGTCGCTGTTACAACCAATTTCTGATTCTTACAAACAGTCCCTTTAAGGTTAGGCATTGACCTCGAATGGTTGAAGTAAAGCATTGACCTGGAATGGTTGAGGTTAGGATAGGTTGAGTGAGTCTCACACGAGTTTTCGCACATTTTCACAACTTGTGGGTTACCATCTAGATATGACCCACCAGAAACTCCTTCAGCTCAGACTCCAGCGGGGCCTCCTGCCATAGTAAAATGAGGAAACTCTTAAGGGACTCTGGTGGTATCATTTTTGTCCACAGAGACCGCCACAGTCAACACAAAATGAATGTTCCTAGTAGTAGCTTTAAGTGCACTTTTGTTCTTTGAACCTGAGTACTTACATGTTATGCTACTTTATACTCCTACTCCCCAACTTTTGAGAGGGAAAATACTGTATTTTTTTATCCACTAAGATTATTTGACAATTATTTTTACTAGTTACTTTCTAGATTAAGATTTTACATTAAAACACATGGTGAGTTTCTGAAAAAGATACCACATTGGCTTATTTTTGGCTTGCCTTATAAAAAAGGAGTATCTAGTTGAGGTCCCTTTTCATATTTGTTAGCAGTTCCACCAGAGACCCATTTCCCCTCTCAGATGGTTTCATTTACATAACTGTTTGAGGCCCAAAGAGGTAAAATTGTCCAATATTTCGCACAATAGCATGCATTAAAGAAAAGTAGAAAAATACAAAATTGTGCAACATAACTTAGTTTCTTCTGTTTTCCTCTCCCATTAATCATCTCACGACAACTCAGATTTATCTTTTGACCCTTTGGAGGGGCCCGACTCCTAGGTTGAAACTGGACTATACTACCTAACTGTTAAAAGTACTGTAGCTCCACATAATGATATATCAATAGGGGACATTAATCTACAGAAGAAGTACTTTTACCTTTTGTATCTTGTGTCTACTACTTCTATACATCAAAGGTGACGGGTGACTCCGACATACTGCAGAAGATATTTCCTCAGACTGAAAGTTAAACTGATTTGAACGCGGTGGCATGCAGAGTCACGGCCATTAGTGTTACAGAATCCCACCACACACACGTCCACACGCAAACTTTCTATCTCTGTCTTTCATCTGCTCTGTAGGTATTCCTCTAAAGAATGCAATTTAAAAAATTCAATACAAGCTACAATCTTGTTGTCAAAGTCTTTTGGATTCCTGTAGAGCACTTAAAATACTATAAATAAGTACATGGATCATTACAGCATTGTCCTATGGATTCTCAACACAGCTGATGGTCTTGCTTGCTCACAAGGATCAAGTTGATTACCAGAGAGGAAACCACTCAGAACCGCAGTACAACAGTAATATAACCACCTGCTCAAGCTGTCTAACTCCATCTGCCTCAGTGTGTAACAGCAAACAACGTAAGGTTGTGGACACAGTAAGAATTACAGCTTTACGTCTGACGCTTGTTCGTCAATTATTGATCACCTACTTGCGATAATATCATCTGATCGAGGTGTAGTCTGACTGTCTGCTGAGCTGTTGCTATCTTTGTAAAAAACAAAAAAAACAATGCAGAGATTCCGCATGCATAGTGGCTCCCAGTGTAATGGGATCAGATGAATAAATAGTGTGGCAAAGAATGAGATATGAGCTGAATAAACAGCACAGATTTAGGCAGGTTTGTGGTGATAAACATGCAAACAAGCGCAGGGAGGGCGTGAGTGAGTGAGTGTGTCTGTGTGGGGGATGCCAAGAGATAGAGGAAAGAGAAGGAGAAGCAGAAGTCCTATTAAGAGATTTCTTTTTTTCATATGTGGCTTCAATGAGATCTGAATCCTGGGGGAGTTCTTGTGTTTTTATAGGGAAAATAGGCAGTTTTCACCTTTTGCTCTTATTCTATTTTTGTTATTTAAAAAAAAATAGCTCTTTTTGATTGTCTTTTCAATTGTTTATAGTATAATAGTAGTAGTTAATTAACAGCTTTAATATAATGCAGTGGTGTTATGTAACATTTACTTATTACCGTAAAATATAGGTGGTCGTACTACTACTTTATACTTCTACTCCACTGCAATTCAGAGGAAAATTTACTTTTTACTGCGTTACATGCATAGACTAAACTACCCAGTAGTGTATATCATAGTTAAAGTTAGCTTCACCTTGACAAGCTACAACCATAAAATGAGGCTTACACATTAATGCATCAGTAATAATAATCCAATAATTTAATATATAATAGTATAACACTCAAAGGCGCCATTTTTCTGGATTATGAAAACTTTTGATAGTTCAAGTACATTTGGTTTATAATACTTAGATGAGATCAATGCAGGGCTTTTACTTGTATTGGGGTATTTTTACATTATAGTAGTGCTACTTTTACTTAAACCTACAGTAGGCAGAATGTTTTTGGCATCACTGGGCAAAAATTCCATAATAACCTTTCAGCATATTGTAATTCAAGTGTTCTGAGAGAAAACTAGACTTCTGCACCTCATCATGGCTCTGTTTTCAGGCTTTAAAAAAATCTAGCATGTGACGGGAGACTTTGACCAATCACAGGTCATTTCAGAGAGAGAGCGTTCCTATTGGCTGTTCATTCAACGGAAGCAGCTGTCAATCACTCCTGAACTCCGATCAAATGGTCAAACTAGGCAGCGCTGATCAAATATTAATTAATATTCTGTGAGAAAGTTTGTGACCCGGCAGCCATGTTGAGATCAGTTGAGGAAATACCAAGCACCGCCCACCAGCCGGAGCAAACTTTCTCATTTTACAGCTAAACAGTACACTACAAGATGTTTCTGAAAACGTTTTATGCGAGAAATAGGCATTACAGTAACAGAATATTGATTCATATTTGATCAGCGCTGTCTAGTTTGACCGTTTGGTCGAAGTGTGCGAGTGATTGACAGCTGCTCAGAGAAGGCAAGGCTCCAGCTCGGCACTGATTGGTTGTTTTCCTCCGGTCTGTGAAATCTTGCAGATGCCATTAGGAGCACCGGAGGACATAGAGGCACATGATTTTTTTCAGATTACCTGTCTCATGCACTACTGTCAGGATATAGTGACCGTTTTATAAAAAGAACTTATAAAATAACATATTTGCTCCAATTCTACCCACTGCAGCTTTAAGTACGTTTTGCTGATCATACTTAGATGACATTTTCAGTGCAGGACTTTTACTTGTAATGGAGTATTTTATTTACATTACAGTATTGCTACTTTTACTTAAATAAAGGATCTGAGTACTTCCTCCGCCACTGCTGAAATGTCACTTTCTATATCGGTGTTAATAGGACCAAATTAGGAGAGACAGAGTTTTCCCTTCTTCTTCAAATGTCTACATTTTTCCAAAGCTTGCAGCAGAAAGGTGCATGGCCTCGGGTTGCCTGCAGGCTGTCATCACTCAGCTCCTGCTCCTGACACAACCAAAGTTTCCAGGTCAGGCAGGAGCACAAACTCCGAATGCTGGGGTATTCTGTACCAAGACAGGGAATCGCCGTGGTTTGTGCTCAGATCCCCTATCCATATTTCACGACCATGTGAACTCTAATTATGTTGGCGGTCTGCACACTCACACTGATTCCATCTAGCAGCCCACCACCACCACCACATCTGTATCGCTTCACAGTGTCTGTGCCTGTTGGAGGAGATGTGAGAGGAAGCTTCTTGAGATGTTCTCCCCGTGGCTCGGGTCTTGAAATATACAAGCCACGCACACTCAGTTAATCAAAAGTGAAAAGCCATTAGATGAGATATAGAATATGTTCCACTTCACAATAGCTCTGCATTTTGCAAGGGCAGCTGTGTGGCACTGCAGGATTGGTGACACACTGCCCCCTGCAGACATATAGGAGGAACATCCAGCTGCCGTTGTGGCATCATTACAGTCTCAGCCATCGTTTTAGAAGAGCTAAATGGCAGCATTTATATTCCTAAAACAGTTCTCAGGTCAGCCTCCTCTTAATTGAGCAATTAAAGTCTAACTAGCATTAGCATTAACACTGCTTCTGCATAGATCCTGGTTACACTCCCTGTGTGGTGCTTCCCTCTGCTGGGTTTTATTTCACACCACAAGTTCTAATTTACTGAAGGAGTAAGCTCCTTTATTTGACTTACTCCAGAAGAACATTAAAATTAGACTTATCATTGTGGTTTTGATTTTTTTTTTTTTTATAAGATTTTGCAAATCTTATCTCCATCACAAATGCTGCAAATTAAACTTGATCTCAACACTCAGACACATATTCATTGTTGAGCTACTCACTGAAGTTTTGTGCAATCTTCTGGTTGAGCATAATGTGCTGCGTATTGCTGTGGTCCACCACACCAAACGTCCCCAGATCTTTAACGGCAAATTGCTCGTATAAGCGGGACGTGTCGATTTCGATCCTCCCGGAGCTTTCTTGTGTCCAAAATGATTTTACAATCTGCCAAGAAACAAATTAATTCAGGACTGAGACAACTCCATTATAAGAGGAAATCAATGTGAGCATTACAAAAGAGCAACACTGGGGAAGCAATAACTCGACAGACAAAACAAAGAGTAATTCACAATAATGATGCAATATAAGGAATAATGGAGTGAAACCAAGTTGAAACTGACCTTTCAGTGTTTGCCACAATGACACAACACTGCATTTAAATAAGAATAATTCCCGCTAATGAGACACTTTGTAAGCTTTATACTTAAATGTGAAAATATGGTAATTTAGTGTCTTCTGATGAATGAAGTGTTAACTGATAAATGACGGTGTTACCTTCTCTGTGCTAACAGGGTCCCAGTGGAAAGCCTTGGTGCTAGGTTTTTTTCTTGATTTCATTGTCAATTTCAAGGGTACAGGTGGTGCGGCTGGGATGCTCGGGGGTGAAGGCCTTTTCATGTCTGACGAGCCTGATTCATGGTTAGGAGACTCTGGGACTGTGGAAGAGGGTGTGAGGGCATTATTGGAGGGTGAGGGTTCAGGGGAGGTGGGCGAAGATGGGGCAAAGACATCGGGGGAGGTTGGTGATGAGACGGGAGGCAAAATATCAGGCCCGGTAACAGCTGTGTTTCTACTGCTGCGAGGTTTAGGAACCGGCTTTGCATAATCGGCTGAGGGATAACTTTGACCCATGTCACCAGCTGATATACGATCTCCTCTGCCAGAAGTGGGATTTTCATAATCAACTGGAGGATAAGTCATATTCCCACCGCCAAATCCACCACTCGACTCAAGATCTGTGTCGCTGTCCTCCAGAGATTCGGGAATGCTGGGATGTCGTAGACCCGTTGGTTCCACAAGCGGGTGTATGCCCTTGGACTTCCTCTTCCAGTCTGAACACAGTTGGTCAATGGCCTGGACCCAAGCATCTCGCTCCCTCTGGGCAGCCCCAGGGGCGGTTGTTTGATCTGGTACAGGCACCCGGAACCTGCAATAAATCAACAAAACTTAACTCAACTTCCCCCATTAGCTGAGATAACTCTGGCAGTTAACACTCGAGGCCTATATTTATGACATTATCAAACCAGTCGATTACAATGTTGTCAGGCTATCAAATAGGCGTTATCAGTCGCTATAGGCACCATAGATGTGGGTCAATAGAGGCCTACTACACCCACTAGTAGGTTTTATCATCTATTCACATGGTAGATCACTGGATGAAGGTGTAAAAGAACATGACAGCAACCTCTAGCGACAGTAGTTATTATGACAGGAGCAGAAGCGGAAGTCAGACGCTGTAATATAGACAGTGTGCAACTCCATTAGGGGTGGAGGTCTGAGACAATGGATGGGACACAAAACACAAGGTTTTCACCCAGGAGACCGTAGTTTTTATCCTATGTGAAGCCAACAGTCTTTGTGTTTGTAGTTATTTCAACCCAAACACGGTGTTTTTCCCTAAACTTAACTGTTTTTTTTTTTGCCTAAACCTAAAGAAGCCTTTTTGTTTGTGTTCAAAACGTGATGTTTCATTCAGTTTTACAACATCTTAGAACATGTTACTTTTAAGTTTGACTTTCACTTTTACAACATAGTAGGTGTAGTAGGCCCCTAATGACCCACATCTATGGTGCTTATAGTGACTGATAATGCCTATTTAATGGCCTGATAACAGTCGAATCAAACAAGGCTACATCATAAGTGATACAATACAGAGGGGTGGACTAGAGTCACATGACTTGTACTCAAGTCAGACTCAAGTCACAAATTTGATAACTTTAGATTTAACTTGACAAAATGGACTTTAACACCAATGGCTTGTGTCTTCACTTCACGTGACTTGAGCCCTTTGACTTGAAAATACTTGATACCATCCCCCAAGCCCAAAGGTTAAAAAGTATGTTATTTAAAAAGTGTGCCACGAATCAATTCATTTCCCTTCATTTCCTGAATCAACTAACGTTAACACTGTTCATTCCCAGCATGTCGACACTTAATTCCCCAGATCCACTTTGTTTGAACCAATCTGACAGCATCCAATCACGTTGCAGGAGAGAACCATGAAGAACGAATGTTACATTACAAAGCGCAAGTTGGAAAAAATTATACCAAAGACGGAGATGCAAATGGAATTACGTTTAGTGAGCGCATTATGACTTGTTTAGGACTCGAAAATCAAAGTTTAGGACAAGTCAAGTCCCAAGTCAAGACGGGACTTGTCAGTCTTGACTTGGCAGCTTGAGTGCAAAGACTTGAGACTTACTTGTGACATGCAAAACAATGACTTGGTCCCACCTCTGCTACAATATACACTAGAAGCACTATCGGAGAGCGCAGACCTTCACCAAAACCTTGCCCTATCTCGCAATGTTAACGAAAGAGAAAAATAATTTCCGCAGCGTGATTTTGGATCCCCTCCAAAATGTAATGGGTTCTTCCTTGACCCATGCTAAACACTTCCACCATGTTTCATGAAAATCGGGCCAGTAGTTTTTCCGTAATCCTGCTTACAAACAGTCAAATGACCGAAAACATAACCTCCTTGGCAGAAGTAATAAAGGCATCGCAGAAAAGACTGCAGACTGAAATGACACACTTTTACAAGGCTGTGGATTAATTTGAAGAGAAACAGCTGATGTGATGGACATAAATCGTTAACCATTTGCTGTTTTTGTTTCCACATCTTAATAATTCTCACTCACTGGTACTCATTTTTGTGGGTGATCAGTGTGAAAGTGTCGGAGCTGTGAGGTTTCTGTACGCTGGTGTCTCCGTCTGACAGGTGAATCACCATGGATAAGGGCACCGATGATGTCACCTCAGCGTCAGCGGGGCCTCGTCGCCTGAAGGGGACCAGTGTTAGCTGACCTGGGTGGAGCTGGACCTCGTATCTGAAACAAGATAGAGAACGTAATGTAAGCCACAACAACAGGACGTGAGGTGTGTCTCAATTCCACACTACATAGGCTACCAAGTGTATTCAGTATGTACTATATACTGATTGTCATATACTGTTTTTGCAGTTAGTATACTTGAAATCCATGTATTTCACTGTTCTGTACTATAGTCCACCAATACTGGATTTATTGTTTCTGAGGCCAATACTGATATCGATATTTGTGATAAAAATGTTCAATAACTTTTGGAATAACTATGTAATGGTGACACTGTTTCTAAATTACATCAAACCTTGTTTGGCATTTCTGTAATTAATTAATTATTGGTGGACGGACTTTGTCACCATTGGGTGACCTTTGGCCTGTTTCCAGTCTGTACGCTAAGCAAATTGCTAACCGCCTGCTGAGTCCAGCTTAATATTTATCGAACAGAGATTTGAGGATTGATTGATGGATGGCTGTCATGATATTATTGGTTGAAATTGGTTGGTACTTTAAGAAAACATCATATTTTGTTTTACAGGAAGAAAACATTATTGGATTTTTATATAAAAAATACAAAGAAATAGATTTTTTGGCAGATTGTTTTGCATATGTTGTTAAATAGGTGCACAATATGACTGGGGAGCAGATCTAAAAGAGTTAAAAAGGCATTTTTCATTTCATCTCGATTTTAAGCAAGAAAGCAAATAATCATATTTTCAAATATATCAAACTATTCATTTGATGTTTTACAGCTAATTCACAGCTGTAAAGTGCACACTCAAAATCAAGCATTTTTTAGTATGCATACCGACTTTTTGAATACATACTTAAAGTCCTGCTCTGCTCAAAAATGTGTTTTGCTTATTGCTACTTCTCTTGCATGTTTGAGCTTCACTGTGCAGAATGATGTATGTGCAGAGTTTGACACTAGAAGGCTGTTTTAGAGTTTAAGACGTGTACATACAAGCATGATTTTGTGACATCACAACTCGTTTTAAGTTGTGGTCCAGTATGCAATTTACACAAGTGAAACCTCCAGTGCACATACAATGAGAATTGACTTTTTTAGGGAAGTAGGAGACATCTTGTGTAGATTTTTGATTGTTCAATGAGGGGGAAGGAGTAGATGTAATTGTAAGAGTTTTTAACTAGTTAATGAAACTTTTTTGTGGAAGAATATTAATATCAGACACAAATTATTACTCAAAGCAGAGTGTTTTTATGTCTTAGAACATGTCGGGAGGGGTTCTTTAGTTTCGTCACGTCTGCAGTGTGAGCACAAAACAAACTCAAAACCTGCTTAGAATTCAGTCCTGATTAAAAAAAGTATATATTTGTAACTGAGAATGTGGGTGTGAACATGTGGCTATAAATCATTTCTCATCACTAACTTTGCTACACATTTGTTGTGTTTCTGTTTTATAGCAGCTTTACAGTAATAAGGACACATCCGTACTTCACCCATTTGAACGATGCCAGGCCACCGCGGTGCAGCAACAAGAATCCTTCCCGAAGGCTGTGTGATGCTTGAGGCTGCTGACGTGTTTCTGCATCGTCACTGTATATGTTCCCATAAATGATCCGATTCACAAGGCGCATCATCTGAGAAACACCAGCAGGAAAAATAGTCCCAATGAAAGCATCAACAACAACTGACCACAAAGGAACACAAGGCTTTCCTCCTCTTACTGTAGCATAAATTATTTTAACATAAATGATGGTTTAAGTGTACACACTCTCGGTATATATATGCACCTTGTGTTTGTCCTCCAGTGAAGTGGCCTCCAATTCATAATCATGATGTTCTTTAAAGGAAATGGAGAATCTGGACCCCTCTCCATCGTCACAACTCTTGACGATGGAGAAGGGAAGTTGTCGCTTGACGATGCCTTTCTCAATGCTGCACAGCATTTTGGTCTTGAAATCCATCTGGGTTTGTCACAATGAGAGGGTTTAAATTAGTGTATTAGCGCACATTTACTTTAACACATTTGATCACATGTAATCTTTTTAGCCACGCTAGCGGGCTGGTCCACGATGAAATATCTCAAAAACTATTGGATGGATTGCTATGAAAGTTTTTACAGACATTCATGGTCCCCAGAGGATGAATCCCACTGACTTTGTTGCTCCCCTGACTTGTCCTCTTCAAATTGGTTTCGTACATTCAAGCCCCCCCTCAGGATTAATTCTAATCACTTTGGTGATCAATTAATTTTTCATATACAGTAGCATCTTATCAGGTAAATTTTAATTTTGTAATACTTTGGTTTATGACCAAATGCCTGCAAAACTAATGGCATTTCCATCAGCCTCAGCTGTACTTTGTGTTTAGTGC
>CAKALU010051739.1:0-12106 GCA_916700995.1 Hozukius guyotensis | reverse complement strand
GGATCAAACTAGAGACCTAGAGCATTCAGAGGATGGATGGATCAAACTAGAGACCTAGAGCATTCAGAGGATGGATGGCTTTCCTAGCTAGATTAACATTAAGGGGATTTCTGAGCACACAACACAAGTGCTCGCCATCCAATCACCGAAAAATGCAGAAATCTCAGAATGTCAAAAGTTTTTGATCCCAAATCACAGCATGTCTTTTTCTATGGTGTTCCTCAAGGTCTTGGTGTCTTAATGTGGTATTTTGGAGGGATTATTGATCATTTTGATCAATTCTCCAGTGGTAAAAAAAATGGTTAAATTTAGCACCAAATCTGTGGAACAAATGGTATCAACCCAGAAACAACTTATGAGACATAATAGAGCATGGGAATGGTCATCATAAACTTCTATCATAATGTTCTAAACCCTTATACACTTTCACTATTTATTTTAAAATTAATTAATTAATTAATTAATTAATTAATTATGTTTTATTTCTTATTAATAACTAGAACAACTTGACACACAGTGCATCTCAAATTAATCTTCAGGTTCCAGCTTTCAGATGATGTACACCACTTCTATGTGACATCTACTGTTGACCTGCTATCTCCCCTTAAAGACCCCCTGTACCCCCCTAAAGACCTCCTGGACCCCATAAAGACCCCCTGGACCCCCCTAAAGACCCCCTAAAAAAGAGTGAAACGGGTCTATAGTGGGTATCAGAGGGTTAATGAGGCCGACTTGTTGTAAAAATCTTCAGCGTGGTTCTGTCATTTAACACAAGAGAAACAAAGTGACCACTTTAGAAGTAAAGTAAAGAAAAGAGACTTTTCGAGGAAACATAATCTTAAATGAACTCAGAGAGTATTTTTACTTTTGAATACATGTTGCTGATAATACTTCACTCTACTTTCATTTCTAATCCAGGACTTTTCCTTGTAATTGATTGTCTTTGCATTGGGGGAATATAATGTGACATGTCTGTTTATGGTGTAAAGTTGGAATATTTATTTCTTACAGTTTCTTTCCGTCCATGTGACGTCTGTGGCCTGTTTTTGCTGACGAAGAAGGAAATGAAACTGGCAGCAGCACACTTCTCTTATTGCTCTTTAGGGAACTTCCTTTCAGTATACTGTACACCACAGAGGAGAAGAAACTCCGAGATACTCAGGCTGACAAAGTAAGTCTCATGTGAATTTGATTTTTTTTTACTCTTTTATTGATCCTTTACCATCTTCTATCCTTTACCATCTTCTATCCTTTACCATCTTCTATCCTTTACCTTCTTCTATCCTTTACCTTTCTGCTTTGCCATGTTGAATATATTTAGTTTCTTCTATTCCTGTCATTATTTGTTATGTTTAATAGTCCAGTTTCTTTTTATTTATTTTATGCATCTACGTAAAACACTTTTTTGCTGTAACTGTTAATTTAAAAGTGCTATAACCTGAAAAATACATCAATCAATCAATCAAACTTTATTTATATAGCACCTTTCAAACAAGTCAAATGCCATTCAAAGTGCTGGGCAGACGACTTAGAGGATTTAGAGACTAATGCACCAAAACAACCAAGATAAAAGTTCAGTGAATAAGAAAGCAATAAGAGATGGGTATTTAAGATAATAAAAGAAAAATAAAATACAAGGAAATAAAAATAACAATAAAAATAAATAAATAAAAATTATGAAACTACACAAAATAAACAAGTTGTATTAAAATAATGAAATTTTAATCAAATAAAATAGAATAAAAGAGATGCTTGACATGTGCTTTGTGGCTGTATTGGTTGAAAATATGAATATCCTAACATTAGTTGGTGTTAATGAGTTTAGTTTAGTTCATAGTTATCACTCTGTATTTGAATTTGAGGCAGGGCAACTTTATTTAAAGCATATTTCAGCAGCTTTATATAAAACATTAAAATACACATTATAAAAGATAAGATGAGATAAATGTAACAATAAAATGAAATAGAATACATAGATTACATAACATACATAAGATTGGTAATAAAACCCAGTGATTAAAAGAATAAAATAAAATCAATAATAATAATAATAGTAATAATCATAATAATCAGCCTACTCTGTTATTTTCTAATATTCTTTTTTTAGTATTTTGCCTCGAGTGCAGCCTTGAGAGCAATCCAGATTTCTCCACCTCTGTGCAGAACATTTCTCCACTGCTGAGCTCCCTGTAGTTAATGTGCACCACCTAGTGGACACCTGGTAGAACCCACAGACTGGCCAGTTCCCCAAAGACACCCTAGTTCAGGGCTCTCCAACCTGCGGCTCTGGAGCCCCTCTCCAGTGGCTTCGACAAAAAATTATATAGAAATGAATAATGGTTATTTTTTAACATTCATTAATCATTGTTGTAGGCCTAAAGTGATTCTTACATTCTCCAATTGCAAAAATGTGTAGCCTATACATACTTGGGATGTACTGATACCAACACTGGATCAGATATCAGGCCGATACTGACTCAAACAGCTGGATCGTTTATCGGTGACAATGGGCCGATCCATTAAATTCCCTTCTATGTTTATATACTATACACATTATGTAGTGGAATTATAATTCCTGTTTAAGTTTTGATCAGTTTGTTGCTGCATTGAAAAGGTTTACACCTGAATAGTAATTCCTGTTAATTTTGAAGATTCTTTTGCCAAGTTGTTGGTGTACGAGTTATTCATTTAATACTAAATAATACTTCAACAAATGTATGCTATGTTATCATGTATTTATGTGTTACATTTTGTTTTACAAAGTTATGAAACCAATTTTTAAGTCTAGTCGGACGTTTCCTTCCACATAACAGAATGATCCCAGTCACGGCCACACAGTGAGGCCTACAGCTGATTAATGAAACACTGTCAGATCGTACATCCTTAGCCTTTACACTGAATAATAAAATAAGTTTTAACATTTCAGTCAACTAAACTGTGTGTCATAGCCTACATACGTCTACGGTCCGCCACTTATCCTCTCATTTTGCCGATCCTCATCAGTGTTGGCTAGTCTTGAGTTTCCCTAGCTACAGCAGGTTTCCAAATAAATAAATAAAAAAGTCTCAGAGGAAAATGGAGAATTTAATAGTGCGTGGACATATTTGTTTGCTTTCTGCGGCAAGAAATTAGCAAACAACAAAAAAAGTAATTGAAAGACGTTTCCAGAACAAACACACTGGAAGATCCTGCTGAGAAGAGCTTCCAGCCAAATGTCCTCAAGACCATTCTTCAGTGTCCCGCCTCTCGTTAGCACCTGGGTCCTCACTGCATTAGACTTAGTAGGTGGTGTTACCTCCAGACAGATTGTTTTGATCTACTTTTTGGCCAAAAATGTCTCTTAGTAATAATAGTAAAGATTGCTGACCCCTGCACTAGTTTCAGGTCATACTGAGGCTTGGACTCTTTGACAGTGATATTGGGGGAATGTGTGTGTTAGCAGCCTCAGGTCAAATATATGAATGAACCCAACAACAAACAGAGTGTGCACTCTTTCCCTTTTCCCACAGCAGATGTGTAAGTTGCCCTCGGGCCTGAATTAAGACAATTAGGGTTGAAAAAAAAAACAATTCTTCTAAATTCTAAGAGAAAGAAATGAACAGTATTTTGTATTCTAAGACAAAACCATGCAACAGGGAACTGGTTTCTGTATTCCTTATAATGACCAAATATCTGACGGAAGCCACAGAAACCACCATGATACATTAACTCAGTAGTAGGTGGTTTCTGAGCCCAATTTACTGAACTGAACAAAACAGCTTAAAGTAGAAAGAGTCTAAACTGGACTGAAGACGGTTGTAAGCAGCGCCTTAATGTCACAGTATCATGAACAGTTCTGCTATCTCTTACTGATGTGGAGACCATAGAGCAGTGGTTCTCAAACTATGGTACGTGTACCACTGGTGGTACGCGTGCTCCCTCTAGTGGTACGCTGAGGAATCTCTGAAATATAAAAAAAAAATGAAATAAAAACAAAACATATAATACTATCATAATTTAAAAACATATAATACTATCAAAATACTACTACAAATGAAAATACCTTAACCATGAGATCATTGAAATGGGATTTAAAATCAGTTTTGGCTTTGCTGTAATATTTTTTATTTTGAAACAAAAAAACGTATATGCAAGCGCTGCTACCCCGCCACGTAGCAGCTACGTAGTCGGGTAGTACAGCGTGCAAACATCCACCATTACTTACAAGTTAAACTGTGATAACAGTTTAGCTTGTAACTGAGCTAAAATGATGAAGGGTTCAAAAACACTGCAAACGGGAACTATTATTATGGTTTTATGGAAGAGTTTAAGTGCCAGTTCTAGTGCTCCGCCTTTGTACAGCGTGGCTGTGGCTGACATAAGTCAACAATAAGTAATATTCTTATTAGGAATATATTTGCCTCCTGCGTGAACTGTGCATTGCTGAATAGGGTAGGCCTACGCTACTGTATCTTAACATCAGTCATAATGGTGGTACTTGGAGAGACAAATATTTTCTAAGGTGGTACTTGATGTAAAAAGTTTGAGAACCACTGTCAAAGTGCATTTGAATGCTTATTTAAGAGGACCTTTTATGCTTTATTGCTTTATCCCTTTCCTTTAGTGTGTTATATACTGTAGTAGCTTTTTGTGCATATAAAAGGTCTGCAGTTACAAAGCCCAACGTCCAGGCCAAAGACGTTTCCCCACAGAAACACTGATTCTAAACTGCCTGAAACACCTTGCTTGAAGTCCCGCCTTTTCTTCTGTGATGTGGTGATGTCACCAAGTAACACATATGCAAAATACCTGACTTGCAGCTTGTTTGGCTTGCCCTGAAACAAAGTTTTTGGTGAGGAACTTGAATAAATCCAGTTGTTTGATGGAGATGTTTTCACAGCAATATAAAATAGATATTAGAGAGAGAATTATGACCTGTTTAACTTCCTAACACTAGCTCGAAGCAGCTTGCCAAGATTGTTTTTAATCAAAGCAAATATTTAAATAATCAGAATCATTTGAATTGTGTGTTTTTATGCAAATAACCACTATAGGTGACAAAAACAAAGTATAGTACAGTACTGTGGACACTACCCTCCCTCCACAGTGTAATTCGAACACTGTTATTTACCATGTATATAATGTTTTTTATGTAAAATATATCGAACATTGAATGACATCAGATCTAAAATAATATTCCTTCGTTTAGCGCAGAGATTTCAAAAGTGTCAGGACGTGAAAAAAAAATAATTTCAGACCCTGATAACTAGTATTCAGGAAATGGAGACCTACTACATTATTGCCACCAGGGGATTATTGTAATTTCACATTTCATATTAAATACATTATAACTTTTGTTGTTGTTGGCAATGAGAGATGCTTCAAAACATAGCAAACCTCTGTTTCAACATATATATATATATATATTATTATTATTATAAAGAAATTTATACAGTGATGTGCATCATTTTATGCATATATACATTTGCACATTAATATACCAATGTACATACACACTTTTCTAAAGAGTGTTTTATGTTATTACACTCCATCATGCAATATATATACTGTGTTTTGCATTCCACTCACAACTACCTTACTGTAATAAATCAGGCCAGTGTGTTGCTGTAAGACAGGTCCACTCAATATGGATCTGTGTGAGGAGAAAGAGGACGATGTCCAACCTTCTAAAGTCTCTCTCTCTGTGGAACATGGCAGCCAGACCAAAGCCAAGAGGTGAGATGAGGCTGTTTTCCATGTGAAAGCTGAGATATGAAATCATTAAACCTCACTATTAATCACAGTAAAAATGTATCTGTGTTTTCTGCTAAAGCCCAGTCCAGCAGGAGAGACCAGACTCCCCTGTACCCAGCGGGGTGTCTATGAAGAGCGACCACTCCATTGCTGAACCCTTAACCTTTAGAGACAGAAATCCCTCTACAGAGCAGAGGTGAAAATGTCTTAAATATTAAAAACACTAAGTAACAATCAAAACAAGATATTTTAATAGTGATCCTTTCTGTATTTCTATCAGAGTCCAGCAGGAGAGACCAGACTCCCCTGTACCCAGCGGGTTGTCTATGAAGAGCGACCACTCCATTGCTGAACCCTTAACCTTTAGAGACAGAAATCCCTCTACAGAGCAGAGGTGAAAATGTCTTAAATATTAAAAACACTAAGTAACAATCAAAACAAGATATTTTAATAGTGATCCTTTCTGTATTTCTATCAGAGTCCAGCAGGAGAGACCAGACTCCCCTGTACCCAGCGGGTTGTCTATGAAGAGCGACCACTCCATTGCTGAACCCTTAACCTTTAGAGACAGAAATCCCTCTACAGAGCAGAGGTGAAAATGTCTTAAATATTAAAAACACTAAGTAACAATCAAAACAAGATATTTTAATAGTGATCCTTTCTGTATTTCTATCAGAGTCCAGCAGGAGAGACCAGACTCCCCTGTACCCAGCGGGTTGTCTATGAAGAGCGACCACTCCATTGCTGAACCCTTAACCTTTAGAGACAGAAATCCCTCTACAGAGCAGAGGTGAAAATGTCTTAAATATTAAAAACACTAAGTAACAATCAAAACAAGATATTTTAATAGTGATCCTTTCTGTATTTCTATCAGAGTCCAGCAGGAGAGACCAGACTCCCCTGTACCCAGCGGGTTGTCTATGAAGAGCGACCACTCCATTGCTGAACCCTTAACCTTTAGAGACAGAAATCCCTCTACAGAGCAGAGGTGAAAATGTCTTAAATATTAAAAACACTAAGTAACAATCAAAACAAGATATTTTAATAGTGATCCTTTCTGTATTTCTATCAGAGTCCAGCAGGAGAGACCAGACTCCCCTGTACCCAGCGGGTTGTCTATGAAGAGCGACCACTCCATTGCTGAACCCTTAACCTTTAGAGATGGAAATCACTCTACAGAGCAGAGGTGAAAATGTCTTAAATATTAAAAACACTAAGTAACAATCAAAACAAGATATTTTAATAGTGATCCTTTCTGTATTTCTATCAGAGTCCAGCAGGAGAGACCAGACTCCCCTGTACCCAGCGGGGTGTCTATGAAGAGCGACCACTCCATTGCTGAACCCTTAACCTTTAGAGATGGAAATCACTCTACAGAGCAGAGGTGAAAATGTCTTAAATACATGATTAAAAACACTAAGTAAAACCATCAAAATTAAAGCTGCAAGCAGCATTGAACGTTTTGCGCACATCGGGGGTACCCGCTGCCGTGCATTTCCATGAAAGTCAGACACTGCACACAACAGTTAGAGGGTATTTTCTGCGTGGAGCGCGTGGCTTTGCAAATGACCTGTTGAGAACCTAAGGGGCATCCTTAAAAGGCACTTTTATGAGGGTGGGTGGCAGTATACAACTATTTCCTGTTGCCATTACGTGGCGCTATCACCATAACTCAATAATGGAACGTATAAGTCTTCAAGCCAAGACTCTTATTAAACATGTCAGGATGTGTCTACCAAATTTCATGAATATAGGATTAACTTTGTCCAAACTATGGCCTTCCACACATTAGACGGCGCTATGGAGCCCGATGGAGACGCCCGAGCCAAATCACTACAGAACATTGCAATTTTCGCCAGTTCTGATGCGTATTCCAATTTTCGTGCATCCTTGGTGTGCCTCAAAAATGTGATCTCACAGCGGAAAAATAATCTTGGTAAAAACAATAGGTTTCCTTGTACTTCGTACCGGGGACACTGTTGGGTCCCCGGTACGAAGTGCTCGGGCCCTAACAACACATTTTAAATGGTGATCCTTTCTATATTTCTATCAGAGTCCAGCAGGAAAGACCAGACTCCCCTGTACCCAGCGGGGTGTCTATGAAGAGCGACCACTCCATTGTCGAACCCTTAAACTTTAGAGATGGAAATCACTATACAGAACAGAGGTGAAAATGTCTTAAATACATGAATAAAAACACTAAGTAACACAATCAAAACAAGACATTTTAAATGGTGATCCTTTCTGTATTTCTATCAGAGTCCAGCAGGAGAGACCAGACTCCCCTGTACCCAGCAGGGTGTCTATGAAGAGCGACCGCTCCATTGCTGAACCCTTAACCTTTAGAGATGGAAATCACTCTACAGAACAGAGGTGAAAATGTCTTAAATACATGATGAAAAACACTAAGTAACACAATAAAGAAAAGAGTCCAGCAGGAGAGACCAGACTCCCCTGTACCCAATTATGTGTCTATTAGAAGTGACAACTTTATGAAGCCTTCGAACAGGGGCACCACTCTACCGGACAAAGGTGAGTGTTGTCACACTCAGTTGACTTAATTTGGCAGCTAAGTTTCACCTTAAGAAACATCAAATTCAAATCTCAGAGCAGCATTTCTACTGGAGTTCACCTCGGTTGAGTCCGAAATTCACCAAAACAGTAAGTCAGATGTTTTAGTATGTCCGAAACCTTAGTATGAAACCAATAGTATGCAAATTGCATACTATTTCCAGTAAAATACTAAAATATGCAAACGCTGGACACTACGGCGTCATAAATATCCCACAATGCAATGCGGTAGTGACGTTGAGGGACAGCTCTGTAACGTCAATAACGTTTCAATTTAAGAGTAAGTATAAGATTTCTTTTACATTTGTTAAATTAGTTCAGACTTTGATCTTCACAGACCGTCGTTTTGGTCACATGAGGTTGGCACGGGTTACCATGGTTACATGTCTCCAACCGGCAAGGAGGCTTTCAGGAAGTGACGACGTAAATTACTACTCAGTGCATCTGAAAAGATACATACTACTGTTTATATTTAGTGCACATATTGGGTATGTAGTGTTTAGTATGCGATTTGGGACTCGTGTTTAGTTCACCTCATCATAGTGTGTGCGTGTGTGACACATTTGAGGACACTTTTTTTGCATACAGTTTTGTTGGGTAAATGATAGGATGATAGGAGTGTGTTTTCTCCATAGAGTCCACCAGGAGAGGTCCGAGGTTACCATCAGTCACTCTGACCATGAGCACAATGAAGCAGATCTGGCCTCCATATTTATGGTGTGTACATTGTCTAAATAATTGAAAAATAATCATTATTACCTTCATGCAACACTTTTCATATTAATGCATTTTTAATTCATGACAGATAGACATTAAGTCTTGTTTCACACAGGCTTGACCACATCTCTGCTATGAAGATGCTGCAGGGCAAAAGTAAAAAATTCCGGGTTAGCAATCAAGAAAAAAAAAAAAACATTAAATGGAAAATGACTCCAATATTGATCCAAAATGTGAATTGACCATTTGCCAGCCCTGTCTCCTAAAAATGATGTTCCCATACAACAGAACTGCATTACGTTTCAGATTACGTTTGTTTTTGACATATCAAAATACGATTGTAATCATGGAAGTCCGCATCAGGAGGAGGCCGGGGTGCTGGATGGGTCAAGCAAACACAAGACTTCCTCCCAGGAGACTGCTGATTGTGAAACTAAAAGTCAACGTTCACTTATTTTAATTTACGTCCACAGCTTAATAACATTTTAAGCCAAACTGTGATGTTTAGTTTTGTTGCCTAAACCTAACCAAGTAGTTTATTGTGTTTTTATTGGTTTGTTTCAATTTATGATGTTGAACCACTTGTTTATTAAAACTGTTTAAAACTGTAACCGTAATCTGGAAAAAAATATGTTTCCCTCGAAATGTAATCGAGAATGCAGTTTAGTTTTATGGGAACGTAATTTTGCAGGAGAAAGGGTTAAAATTTGCTCAATTCGCTCCCCAAACAGGAATTGTCCAATCACAGTATCTAGTGACAGGCCTCTCCGGTTTTGGACTCCTCAGAATGCTGAAACAGTACGGGCGTTCATTAGAGCAATATATAAGGAGCAGATTGTAGGGTGTAGAGTGTTTGTAGGTTTTTTTATGACCTTTCCAAAACCAAAGCTTCTGGAATTTCCAAGAGCTCAACAACAAGCTGAAAACTCTACATGTGATATATACACTGATCAGCCATAACATTAAGACCACTGACAGGTGAAGTGAATAACATTGATTATTTCGTTACAATGGCACCTGACAGTGGGGGGGATATATTAGACAGCAAGTGAACATTTTGAACTTTGAACTTTGTGTTGGAAGCAGAAAAAATGGGCCAGCGTAAGGATGTGAATGACTTTGACAAGGGCCAGATAGTGCTGTCTAGACGACCGGGTCAGAGCATCTCCAGAACTGCAGCTCTTGTGGGATGTTCCCGGTCTGCAGTGGTCAGGACCTACAAAAAGTGGTCCAAGGAAGGAAAACCAGTGAACTGGCGACAGGGTCAGACCCGAGGCTCATTGATGCACGTGGGGAGCGAAGGCTGGCCCGTGTTGTCCGATCCAATAGAAGAGCTACTCGAGCTCAAACTGCTGAAAAAGTTAATGCTGGTTCTGATAGAAAGGTGTCAGAACACACAGTGCATCAGTTTGTTGTGTATGGGGACCGGTCAGGGTACCCGTGCTGTCCACCACCAATAGCGCCTACAATGGGCACGTGAGCATCAGAACTGGACCACGGAGCGATGGAAGAAGGTGGCCCAGTCGGATGAACCACGTTTTCTTTTACATCATGTGGATGGCAACGAGTTGGAGGTGTTGACTCGGCCTCCAAATTCTCCAGATCTCAATCCAATGGAGCATCTGTGGGATATGCTGGACAAACAAGTCCGATCCACAGAGGCCCCACCTCACAACTTCCAGGACTTAAAGGATGTGCTACTGACGGCTTGGTGCCAGATACCACAGCAGACCTTCAGAGGTCTAGAGGAATCCATGCCTCCACGGGTCAGGGCTGTTTTGGTGGCAAAAGGGGGACCTACTCAATATTAGGCAGGTGGTCATAATGTTATGGCTGATCGGTGTATGTCAGACATATAATGGCCTTTTAAAGTTGATATGGCAAACATGTTAGCGAACTATTGCCTGTTTACACATCAAGCCGACTCAGAGCAACCTGAGCATTAATTCCAAATCTGAGTGTTTCTGGCGGCCTGACAAATAAAAGTCCCTTCTAGCTCTGCAAATATCAGGGGTTTAGATGACTTTGGATCCTTATTATGTCTCATTAATTCCAAATGAAAATTAATATTTTACATATTATTTCAGCTTCTGGAGGAAAACATCATCACTTTTGTGAAGACTGAGCTGAAGAAGTTCCAGGGAGTTCTTAGTCCAGATTACCGAGAGTGCTCAGAGAGGCAGAGGAAGGATGAGGAGGTGGTGGATGGTGAAGAGGAAGAACAGAGGAAGAGCAGCCGATGGGCCCTTCTGAAGATCACACTGCACTTCTTGAGGAGAATGAAGCAGGACGAGCTGGCTGACTCTCTGCAGAGCAGTATGTTTTTGTACAGGTTTAAAATGATAGAACGGGAAAATGGTCGCAAAATGTGACGACCCTACAGGGTTGGTCAAGATTTTTATTAAAAAATATGATGATATCATAAATAATGAGCACAATCTCAATGGATAATCATGTAAAATGGTTGAGCACAGTGGTGTGCACTAAGAGTAAAGAAAACATCCCCACTTGTATATGTAACCAAAGATCTATGTCCACCACGGGTGAGCTGAATCCCAGAGTTAGTTCATGCTGTTTTTTTTTCCCCAAAACGACTATAATGCTCATACAGTTTCATTTGTTGTTTCTCTGTGTAGGAACTGTTAGTGAAGTATCGCAAAAACTCAAAAGTAACCTGAAAGAGAAGTTCCAGTGTTTGTTTGAGGGAATCGCTAAAGCAGGAAACCCCACACTCCTGAATGACATCTACACAGAGCTCTACATCACAGAGGGAGGAAGTGGAGAGGTCAATGACGAACATGAGATCAGACAGATTGAAACAGCATCCAGGAAACCATCAGGATCAGAAACTATGATCAAATGTAAAGACATCTTCCAACCATTACCTGGCAGAGATCATCAACCAATCAGAACAGTGCTGACAAAGGGAGTGGCTGGCATCGGGAAAACAGTCCTAACACATAAGTTCACTCTGGACTGGGCTGAAGACAAAGCCAACCAGGACATCCAGTTCACATTCCCATTCACTTTCAGAGAGCTGAATGTGCTGAAAGAGAAGAAGTACAGTTTGGTGGAACTTGTTCAT
>CAKALU010051733.1:1422-17528 GCA_916700995.1 Hozukius guyotensis | reverse complement strand
GAGGAACAAGATTCCAGTCATCCACCTGCTCCAGAGATCAACACACCTCCAGCTGTGCCTTGTTGTCCAAGCCAGGTTAATGAATCCAGCCGGCTCCATTGCTGCTCAGCTTACTTTTATATATGTCACTGTTTTCTTTTAGGTACAAAGTTGTCAAGAAACTGAATTAAACTTCAATTATCTCCTCTTTTAACTCCTCTCTCTGTCCTCCTCCATGCTGCTTCTGTTAGTTGATTACTCCTCCTCAACCTGTCAGGTGTGTCTCATTCATCTCCTCCCTCTTTTCCTGTGTGGAAAAGGGTTATTCTGCTATTCCTCTCTTTTCCCCCCTTTCTGCTACAATACAACAGTATTACTTTTGGTAACACTTCATTTTACAGGTCTGCAAATTTCATGGTAAACTGGTGATTATTAGCAAGTAACCTAGTTTGAAATTTCTTTGGAATTACTGCCAAATTACCCCAATACTTACCTCAAAATGTATCGAAAATGACTTTATGACTCAATAATTATGTGCTAAAATAGCATATAATGGTTAAAATAGGGCCCTGAAGCTTGAGAAGCGGCTGCTCTTCATCGGAGGTGGAAAACCAAAACTAATAGAAGACACTTCTGATCAGGCACAAATCTCACCTTTGTGTGACTTAAATTTCAAATAAGTTATTTAATAATTATTATCTATTTATCAGCAGACAAATATCAATTAACTTTGTATACTTTTCCTGGAAATGTATTAAATAAATTACCAGCTATTGGGAAATAGCACATTATAATTATTAAATAATGTTTATAATAAAGTAGTTTTCGATCAATTTTGAGGTAAATATTGGGGTAATTTGTCAGTAATTGCAAAGAAATTTCAAATAGGTTACTTGCCAATTATCACCTAATTACCATGAAATTTGCAGACCTGTAAAATGAATAGACTTTTTTTTATGACATACTATACTATGACTTTTTATGTCCTACTATACTGACATTTTTATGACCTTTTCTATGACTGCAAAAATAATCAATCATTGAAATTGGCAAACAACCTAAATAAACAAGTCTTTACTTCAAGGTTGTATCACTCGCCTTATGTTTTATGTCTGTGAGGTGCGCACATTCGTCCTTTATACCAGTCTATGTGTAGGAAATAGCATGTGCATGGTTTCTGTGCGTATGCTTCACTCATACATCGGGTCCCTGGTCTCGATCGCGCATTCATGTGCCTATGCCATGATGGGTATTAGTTAAGACGGAAATCCTACATGGCATCACCGAAAAAAGCTCACCAAAGTCTCATATTACTTTTATCTAAGTTTATTGGTCAAATACTGGTTATACAAGTATAGTAGGGACATTCTTAACCTGCAATTCCTTTAATTGCGCCATAACAAAGATATAATAAGACAATGATATAAATAATCGATATATAGTAGCTTGTGCTTTGAAAGAAAGCTTTAAAAGATGATCTAAATATAAAACTGGGGCTGAATAAAACATGATATTGTGTGGTTGACAACAATCTATGATGCAAATGCAACAACAGCCCGTTCGCACGAAAAGGCGTATAAATGCCACAATAACGCACAAGGCTTTTAGTGCGCAATACGAACGCCTTCCTTGCTTTTTGGTGTGTCATTTGTACGCTGCACTGAGTCCAATGTACACAAATCCACGTAAATAAGTGACGTAGAATAAAAAGTGAAAAAGACCGCCTATGGTGAGCGGTAGGGGAGGTGGATGAGTCCAACAAACACACGACTTAACCAGGGAACTGGTGTTCTAGAACGGTGTTGTGTAAGTTACGTTGGTGACATTTGTCACGATTTTTTAGTGACATTTGTGAAGTGTTTTCCGTACTTATGTTACGTTGTTTCCGTACATATTTTATTTTTTAATTTTTCCTTAGTTTACGTAGTTATTGTTATTGTTGTTTTCCCTAAAACTAACTAGGTGGTTTTGTGCCTCAACCAAAGTGAGCGGATTTGATGCCTCAACTGAAGCCGAAGAAAGCAGTTTTGTTGCCTCATTCGAAGAAAGCGGTTTTCTTGCCTCAACCGAAGGGAGCGGTTTTGTTTTTTGTTGCCTCAACCCGAAGGGAGCGGTTTTGTTGCCTCAACCGAAGTGAGCGTTTTTGTTTTTTGTTGCCTCACCTCAACCGAAGTGAGCGGTTCTGTTGCCTCACCTCAACCGAAGAGAGCGGTTCTGTTGCCTCAACCTAACTACGGAGGTTACTGTAGTTTTGTTGCGTGGCGTACAACTGACACGTGAAAAGGCTAAAATGCATCCTTATGACACTCGGATGTCCGTGTAATGTCGTGCTATTCATACGCCTTCCTGTGAGGCCGGGTTGGCAACAATGTCCAAATATCACCAGCCCAGAATAAAACCCATCATTTTTCTTGTCTCTGTACTGACTCTGACTCTGTATCACTTGCAGTTTGTTTGTTCTTCTTCTGGTTGTGCTCTGCTTTGACCAGCGCACCAATCACAGCCAGCAACACGGTGATGGTGATGGCAAGCACCGATGCCGTCTCAGCGATACACAGCTGGCTGTCCAGCGATGCCAGGAGACTTCCGGCTTGCTGAGCAGGAGCATGGCAGACGATGTCATTGTAGTCGTCCACATGCAGATGTCGAACGTGACGGATCTTGCCGAAGACGCGCTGCAGCTCGCAGTCACAGGTCCAGCGGTTGAAGGACATCTGAAGGTGAGTGGTGGTGCTGGTGGACTGGAGCTTCAGGAAGGTCTTGAATCTGATGTGCTCCAGCTGGTTTCCCTGGAGACCAAGCAGAGTCAAACCCCGCAACGGAGCCAGAGCTTCGGTCTCGATCAGTGAGATGTTGTTGTGGCTGAGCAGCAGCACCTCCAGGCTTTGCAGCCTGCTCAACACGCCGTCTTTAAGCACGTTCAGACTGTTTCCTTCCAGGTTGAGGAGGCTCAGTTGAGACAGGCCTCCGAAAGCCCTGACATCCAACGCCCGGATGCGGTTGTAACTGAGATCCAGTTTCTTCAGGTTTTCAAAATCACCCAGTGAAGTGGAGTCCAGGTTGTGCAGCAGGTTGTGGTTCAGCTGGAGCTCCTGGAGAGAGGACAGACTCTGAGAGAAGTCCTGAGGGAGCCGACGCAGCCGGTTAAAACTCAAGTCCAACCTCTCCAGAAACTGTAATGCTGACAGACACTGAAACGCAGAAATAGGACAGAAATTTGGCAAAACAGTGGTGGAATGTAACTGAATTATTAAGTACAATTTTGAGGTATCGATTGAATTTATTTGAGGATTAAAAAACACTATTGCAGTCTATCTTGAAAAAAAGTTAAAGAGAACCTATTATGCTTTTTCCCCTTTCCTTTAGTGTGTCATATATTTTTTTGTTCATGTAAAAGGTCTGCAAAGTTACAAAGCCCAAAGTCCACGTCAAAGGGAGTTAATCTCCCCCACAGAAACACTGCTCCTGAAACGCCTTGATCGAAGTCCCGCCTTTTCTTCCGTAACGTGTTGATGTCACCAAGTAACACATTTTGCCTAGCGGCTAGTTTGGCACGCTCTCAGACAAAGCTAGTTAGAGCAGAGCTGGAGTATACTTGGATGTACTTGGATTTCTACTAGAAATCCAAGTACATAAAGGTACTTGTACTTTGCTTGAGTATTACTATTCTATGCAACTTTACGCTAACTTTAGAGGCAAATATTGTACTTTACTCCACTACATTTATTTCACAGTAGAGATGAAACAATTAATCGATTAGTCAGTCGACAAAAATACAACAAAACAAATCTAATTTGATATTCGATTAATGCGTTTAGTCATTCATCAAGCAAATGTGCCAAACATTTGCTAATTTTAGCTTCTCATTAGTGATGATTTGCTGGTTTTATTTTGTTGTAAATAGAAAAAATTTGGTTTTGGACTGTTGATCAGACAAAACCAGCAATTTGAAGACGTCACTTTGGGCTTTGAGAAGGTTTTTTTTTTTTTACTATTTTTCGACATTTCATAGACTAAACGTCTATTCGAAAAATCGGGAAAAAAATAATCAATAGCTTAATAGACAAAGAAAATAATTATTAGTTGCAGTTCACAACTTTAGTTAGTTATTTTGTACATTGAGATTTCACATAAAAAGATCAATTTAATTACAACTTGAATATAAAATATGGTTCATTTTTATAGATTAAACTACCTGTATATAAAGTATTACAAATATAAATTAGTTCCACCTCCACTAGCTGCAACATTAAAATGCTGCTTACACATGAATGCACCAATAATAATAATAATAAAATCATAATATATAGTAATGTAACACTTAACACAGGCCCTTTTTCTGCATTATGCTAATAATACTTTGTACTTTTAGTACAGTTCAGAATGCAGGATTTTTTTCTGGTATTATTACTTTTACTTTAAGTAATGGATGTGAATATTGGTTCCACCACTGGTCTAAAACAAAGTATTAAATGCAGAATAAAATGAAATGCACAGTGTTTTTGGTACCTGTGGTTGCAGAGTTTGGATGCTGTTGTTGGACATCAGGAGGATCTTCAGTGACCACAGTCCCACGAAGGATCTGCTGTGCACCTCAGTCATCTTGTTCCCACTCAAGTCCAGCAGCCAGATGCCGTGGGGGACACTGTTAGGGACGCGGTCCAGACCCCGAGACCGGCAGTCCACCAGGCCAGAGGACTCGTAGCACAGGCAGTAGCTGGGACACAGCCTGAAGCCCAGCACCGGGTTGAGAAGAAGAGGCAGCACGGCAGCGAGCATCGTGCAGCCACTGACGGGCATCTCGTCTTCAGATCAGAGTCTGATCACTGAATGGCATCGTTACCTTCTTCCTACCAAAACAACCTGAAATCATTTCACTCAATTCTCTATGAGCAGACATTGAATATTGCTGATTAGAGAGGGATTATGGGCTTAAACAGATAAACACAAAACATAACCTGATCTGGGGAGCAAACCTGCTCGGTTTTGGATCCTTTCCTAAAGTGAGGATTTACATCTGCTCCTCTATTTGGATACATGAAGCTGATTTTTTAAAAGGAAGCAGTTAGTTTTCTTGGCATTTCTGCATCATATTACATACAGTAGGATTATATGGAGTTATAACTAAATCTTTGAGTTGGTGCAGGACCAAAGTAACAGTATATGCATCACCATTCACAATGTAAAAAAATAAACATGTATTGTCTTTGCAGCACTGTAAGGCAAAAATAATAACTGCTTTGATAAAATTCCAATAATCCATCAATCATTTAAGTAATTTTCTAAGCAAAACTCTCTGGAACAGCTACTCAAATGTGAATATTTGTGTTTTCCTTCTCCTCTATGAAAATAAACTAAATATTTTGGGGTTTTGTACTGAGAAAAAACAAGTATTTTTAAACCATCTGACATTTTACAGACCAAACCAATTAATCAAGAACATAATCTGAAGATTAATCAATAATGAAAGTAATCTTGCAAACCTACTATAATCAGCCTACCTGAAATTTAGCTGCAATTCCACCCAAAAGCATAGAAATCACTTCTTTTAGGAAGCATTGTCCACACAAATCCAGCTGCGACAGCAGTATTCAGTCAACTTTATAAGCTACATATTTAAGCACTCTTTGTCGCTAAGAGGACAGCAGCAAATGTCATCAGGCAGCTTTAGCGGAGCCAGAGGCTTAAGACATTTAAATAATTAATTTGAAACACTGAGTGCTTCGGTTTCCTGTAATTACACGGATGCATCACAATCAGGCTACCAAACAACCCGTTGGAGCATTTTCAACGAAAACCTCATCTCAGAAATGTGACAGCTTCCATCACCGCGAGGACAACCGTGATGGTCACGTTGAGTTTTGATGCAAACCACAAATATGCCAGCGACACAAGTATTTTACCCTTCGATATGTCCCACAGTTGATTCATATTTTCAGAATCCATTCATTAAAATTGTGCTTCAGGAGTCCTTCAAAAAGTCGTTGAAAATTACAGTATTACAGTCAGAATTTTTGTTACTTTTATTTTAGAAAATGTCCTTTAAAGTGTGGCGTTTCAAGTCACATTTTGTTTTAAAATACAGAAAATACAGACAGTAGAACATGGATACAGCAAAAAAGGAAACAATGACAGAAAATAAAGCTAACAAGCCTTTCTGACTGCTCTAGTTTTCTCTTTTTGAAATGGAACTGAAGGCAAAGGAAGGAGGGCGGAAAAAGAAAAGGCTTCAGGGACAGGAAGGAGAGGAAGGGGGGGGAAGAAGAGGAGTAGGGGCAGAATGAGACAAGTTAGTTAAGGAAACTATGGTTGCTTTATGGTTCATGTTTAAATTATTCTTTATAAAGTCTAATTTAAGATTTAATCTTTCCTCTTTCTTTTTTGTCTTTTTCATTTAATGGTATTTTGATCTTCTGGATCCAGGGGCCCTCAGCGCTCCTCCTTGTGGTCTCAGACTGAGGACAAGGAATGCCGACTTAGTCTGGCAGTGGGAACAAAACCACCCGCGTCGCCGTCCCCGGCCGACCCACACTGCCAACTCAAGAAGATAAAGTGGAGTCCTTCTGTGTTTGCTGTGCTGTTGAACGTTGCATGGTCTTCTGACTTTCCACGTCTCTAAAATGTTTCTCAACCTGCAAGAACGAAACAACATTAAAAAAAATAATTAACAATTCTGTGAAAAGTCAACCCTAAAATATGTCTCATTGTACAAAGAGCAACACAGTGAAGCAGGATATACAGTTTTACAAATCTCATTTAAAAATAATCACAAAAATCACAGTAATATATATAAAACAAGTGATGCAGTTATGCAGGTACTAGCTGGGCTGCTTCGGTAACACTTTATAATAGCCATCATTTATGAATGGTGAATTGATAGTTAATTAAACTTAGTAAATTGTTATTTTAATGTTAAACAATGAAGTGATCATTTGTAATAATTTATTACATGGCTGTGTTGAATACTCGATTCTGATTGGTTAATCACGGAGTTCTGCGGTCTGTAATTTCTCTATAACAGACCGTTGCTATAGGCGCAGATCTGATGGCGGACTCTGGCGGACCGTTTTTGTGTCAAATTTTTGATTTCTAAAGTAAGTAGCCGTGTAATAAGCGGGATAATGTACAGCTAGCGGGTCATTGTTGTGAAAGAATCCCCTCCAGGGTGTTGAGAGACCGTCGCGTGTCAATATTTTGACACAAAAACTATGCGCCCGAGTCCGACATCAGAGCTGCGCCCATAGCAACGGTCAGCTATACATAGCAACGGTCTGTTATAGAGAAATTACAGACCGCAGAACGCTATGATTGATCAATCAGAATCAAGTGTTCAACACAGCCGTGTAATGAATTATTTTAACAGTTTATTGTTGCACATATTATAACATTTTATATACTACATGTAAGGGATAATGTAGAGCGAGCCGGTCAATAAACCCAGACAGGGCGATGCCACAACAATGACCCGCTAGCTGTACATTATCCCGCTTATTACACGGCTACTTACTGAAGAAATCAATATTTTGACACAAAAACGGTCTGTTATACATAGCGACGGTCTGCTATAAATAAATAACAGACTCTAGAACGCCATGATTGACCAATCAGAATCCAGTATTCCACAAAGCTGTGTAATAATACATATAAGTGATTATGATACAACATATATTATGACGCTCCGCGTCGGGGTGCGGCATCGCCCTGTCGGGGATTCTTTCACAACAATGATTGGACATTATCACTAGTCACTTTTCAAGCAAAAATGCCAAAAACGTGCTTGTTCCAGGTTCCAAAATGTGAGGATTTGCTGCTTTTCTTTATCATATATATGACAGTTAATTGAATATCTTTAGGTTTTGGACTATTTGTTGCACAAAAAAACAATTTGAAAATGAGAAATCAAGGAAACCTAACTAATCCATAATGAGAATAATCACTAGTTGCAGCCCTGAAGTTGTGTGTTGTTGGTGAAATATTGTATAAAAATATAAAGCATACTTACTATTTTGCGTACATGACTTAAAGCGCTTCCCTCTTTGCCTTTGCAGTTCTCAACCTGGTAAGGCGGCGAGATTACGACGTCGTCCATCACAATAATGTTCTTCTCCTGCCATTTACAGTCTTTGATGCTGCAAAGAAAAGTAAACATCATCCTATCTACGACTGAAAATACATGTTGTAGAAGCAAACAATGCAACATGACAGAAAATCATTTTCATACTGGTTTTCCTTACATTTATCTCTCCATTTTCTCAGCTAAGAAACAAGGAAAAAAGCAAATGTCCGAACGCAGTATCCACTAATATACGACTATTTCTATGTCAAATATGTTGCATAGATGAATATGGCTTAACTGCTAAGTTAAACAATCAGGATATTTTTCATGAAAGGTGTTAAGTGAAACTACATCTGATAATAGACAAGCTTCATATTTAGCAAAATGGTCACTGGGAAAAAATAACAAAATGAATTCAATACTGATTCCAAAATTCTTGGGATGAGTTTAATCTTCCACAAATTTCAGAGACCTGAGACATAAAAGATGTATTTAATCATGAAGTGACCACTTACTGAAGCTGCATCTGTCCCACAAAGTAGGGAAACACCCGTACAGGTGTCCGATAAATGTCTGATACGAAGATGAAACAGGGTCTGATCAGATTTTCAGACAGCCACAGGAGACATGGAGGAAATTATTTCTTATGTTTTATTGTCTCAAAGTGCAAAATATCAGCCAGTGAACTCGACGTAAGCCGTTTTCCTGTGACGTTATTCAGCGATCACAAGAAAAGATTGGACAGTTTACGTCAAAACTGTTTTTTCATCGCAAGATATTGTGTGATTATTAAAAGCATTTCTTTATTAAAACTGGTCTGGAATCAGCTTTAGTCAGCTAAAACTTGACACCAGATTGAACAGTTATAGCAACTAACAACATTCATTCTGTGTGTTAAATAGGACTTTCTAGCTGGACTGACAGAGCTACAAACAAGGCGAGTTAATAACCTTGTTCCCACTGCCACACACACAAGACATGCTGGTGCTAACTCTTTATATCCAGCACACAATTCACCCCAAAACAAAATTCCTTTTAATGTAGTAAAACACTCAGGAAGAGGGGAGATATTTAGAAGTGGAGGAGAGGTGAGGAAAAGTAAATAAGTCCAGTAAGTCAGAGAGCAGAACAAATATTAGCAGATGCAAATCAGCTTCAAAATCAGAACAATTTGTCACCATCAAATGTGGAGGAAAGTAGACTTCTCAAAGAAAATGTATTTCATTCCCCCCGACAACATATTTTCTCAGCTACTTTCACTTTTTAATTCAGCAGCATGTTTCTGTTGAGTTTTGTTTTAAAATATTGGCCCACAGGTTTTCTTTTGAATTCTGTTTTGTTTGGACATTGCTGTAGTCTTTGGCTGACCCGACTCTGAACCGGAGTCAAGTCTGTGTTCATATTATTGACAGTATAATGAGATGGGGTCCCGCCCCGTTGCTGCGGGACTCACTACCAGCTCTAATCACACGGTGCATCATAATCACTGCAGGGATAAAATGTGTTTTTGAGTCTCTATCAGAAATTAAATCTATGCGTGTCAGATTCTGTTAGGTTTTCCACAGAGCCTTTTCGGATCGGCTCGTGAAGACCTTTAAGGTGAGGTAAGTCGATAACAAATGGCATAAAATACTTGAATATCAGCATCATTTCATCTTAACCACACACTCAGTTGCTTATAATTGTCTGACACACATGTACCGATGCTTTTGATCTTCACTGTAGACCACTGAGCAGCTGTTGACCCGATCAGCGACTTTGGGTGTAAGAAAATATCGATACACTTGAGTATCGCGATATTATGTTTTGTGATAATGTATTGATTCTCAAAAACACCATGGATTTTTGATTAATAGTTTATATGCAAAGATTTGTGGCAGATTGCACAAAAAGTAGTGCTATGAAATTGGATGTTACTGGGACTGTGATAAATGCAAATCCCACCGTTCTGATTGCATAAAAAGTAACTTTTTTACTCAGATTTTATGCATATGGTGATGTGTTCTTTATAGTGACATTTCTTTCTAAAATAAGATTTAAAAAATTAATGATTCAAGCTAATACACAGCCTTATCAGCGACTGAACAACAGTATGAAGTACTTACGTTTTGTGAATAGTCTGGAATAGCTGTTGGCCCTCCACAGAAACCCCAGCACTGATTGCATAGGCTTGGGACAGCTTGTCCTCCTTTTCTGACCGTGCTCGATTGGCAAGCTACGAAGAGTTGAACAGAACAAAAAGGCTTTCTGAACATCAAACATTTGATTCGACAGCTTTGAATTAGGAACAGCTTTTGTTTTTTAATCGCAGTAAGAACAGGACAGTTTCAACATTTGTCTTCTTCTGTGTTTTGGTTAATGACTCAAGGACATCTTGCTACCAATAGATTGACAACTAGATTACATTTTCTAAATCTAGTTTGAATACATAATTGCCACAACAAAGTGATCTCTGTCATTGTCTCAACAATGTAAGTTTACATTTCACTTTCACCGATATGCCCGACATCACAGGGGCTTAGCCCAGCTTTAAAGGGTATTTTTCAACCTATTTCCCATGTTTTTGTGTCTAAGTGACTAATGGGGACAACAATTTGTGAAATTGGTCCAGTATTGAGGGAGAACGCTGCAGCCGCTAAACGAGCTGTAATATAATCATTTGGGGCAACCTGGTACCGTCAGTTTACGTTCACTAAAAGTGCCACTGACAGGCTCAGATTGTTATTATAAGTGACTGACAACATTATGGAAAGGACCCTTAGGAGAAGTAAATCGTTTTTCTTCCATTTCGCTTTCAGTTTGTTATTGTGTCATGTGATTTGCTACCAGAAGACAACGATGGAAACATAAGTCAGAGTTGGAGAAGAGTGCCGGTGTTGTCAGAGTGTTTGTGTTGGAGTACAGAAAGTGTAGCTTAGTGTTATCTAAAAGATTTTCAATGTCATGACTGAATAGTTTGATTATTTTGACACAAGATTTCCGAACAAGACACAGTAACAAACAGACTGAATCAAGTGAAAGGTAAGAAAACCATTTATTTCTCTGTAGGGTCTTTTCCATAACGTTGTCAGACACTTATAATAACAAACTGAGCCTGTCAGTGGCAAAAACAAGAACTTTTAGTGAACGTAAACTGACGTTGCCAGGTTGCCCCAAATGATTACATTACAACTCGTTTAGCGGCTGGCAACTGCAGCGTTCTCCCTCAATACTGGACCAATTTCAGAAATTCTTCTCCCCATTAGTCAATTAAGAAAAATGTAGCGCTTGCACACTACTCCATGCCAAAATATTTTTATAGACTACGTTTCGATCATGCTTGGATCTTTGTCAGGTCAAAATGTTGATGATTTTGACCTGACGAAGATCCAAGCAGGTACAGTAGTGTGTCTCATTGGCTTTTTGTCGAGGGAACCCAGGGCGATGCCAACTTCCTGGTTGGCCTAAAAAATATGTCATCCCTGCAGCACTCTATTGTGGCTGGTACTTTCTTTTATGGAGCATTCACACACACCCTTGTGAACTCATTAAAACAGGCAATATCAAGTGACTGTATCATATTACAAGGTAGAGTACTTACTATTTTAACTAGACCAATGAAAAAGATGTAAGTTATAGATTTACAAGTTGTCATGTCCTGAGGTGTCAAATCATCACACCCACTTTGCTGTCTGTTTGAGAAAAACTGCCAAACGACAGACTTAGATCCCCTGAATGCACCATTAGATTTGGTCATTTGGAGAAGAGGCCTACAGATCCTGTGATGGACCAGCCTTCGTGGGCTTCATATTCACTTATAGTATATAACTTTGGATTTATCTGACTCTGAAATGAATAGTTGCTATCACACATGATTATCACACACCAACACACTTAAAAAAGGACAAAAAGACTTACCTTGCTAACATTCAGTGATGCTAGTGGAGGAGGAGTCTCAGTGCGGTCATTAATTATGTCCACATCAGAAACATAGGCTAAGTTGATCAGGATGACGTCGTTGAGGTTTGGCTTGCCACTGGAGGAAGCACATTCTTTGAAAGAACTAAAGTCAAGGCAAACAACTTCAGGACAATGAATGCATCGCAAAACACAAAATGACTATTGACATGTGACCCCTCATGAACACCATCAGTTAGATTGCACAGAGGAGCTTATGATACCGAGAACACTGGCCGACTAACACTGACAGAGAGAGGTAGTGCCAGTTACAGAGGCAAAGGCAGTGCTGCCACCTATAGTAGTCATAGATGAATGAACGAATTGTTAGATATGTGTTAAAATTGCGTACAGTTAATGCACAGACATACAGCAGCAACGTGATCTATTTCTGTGATTTTTAATGACTTTCTTTGCCCACAAATTAAATGTCTGTTTGAGTCAGTTACCAAGTGGCAGCTTGATTTATTTAACAAAATACCTGATTAAAACTAAGTCGTGGCATCTTGATCTTTAAGCACACTGGTTTGCAGTCAGATGAAGTCCTTCCTCATTTACCCAGAGTGAAAACAGCTAAATTCTTTACAAACAGAAACATATACACAAACGTAACAGGAGAATTCGGCTCAACACAAATGGCAGGGCCTCAAAGCGCCGACACCACTTGCCTTGTCAGTATTACAGGAACGTCTTGTCAGACTAGTCAGTGTTTTTGTGATGCATGGCAGGCTTTTCCTCATATTTGAGTCTGATTTGCATTAGATATTGCCTCAGTTCTCAAAGTGCTCTTTAATGTTTTGGCCCATTGATTAAAAAAAAAAAAAGCCAGGACAGGTTTGACCTGTTATGACAGTGACGTGACCTTAACCTAAAAATAAATTGCTCAAACTTTCGATATTGGGACTGTTTCATTCTGAGCTTTACATCATTAGATTAAATCTAAACCCTGTAAAAGAAAGCTTCATGTAAATGTCGAGGCTTTTCTAGCGCACTGCCTGACTCAGATGGCTTTATAATTTGCCTGTGATGGTAATTCAGTTTATGTTGGTGTGTCAACAAACCGTTCAAACAAACCAAAAGGCCTGTGATGCCAACTGTCTAACCTATTGTCTCTATTAACTTCATTCAGTTGGTGTTTCACCCCACAGCTTGACCGCGTCGACACCTTAAAACATAAATGAATGCAAGTCATGAAATGGTCCAGCATACCAGCTAAATAACTAGAAAAGCAATTTCTGAAGAAATACACTAGGGATGGACCTAGTTTTTCAAAATAAAAGCCCCAGAAGGTAACAGGGAACTCAGGACAAGGCATTTTTTTCAAGAATAATAGCCCTAAAGAATAACTATCCCAACAGGGAGCTCAGTATGAGGCTTTACTTTAAAAAAAAAAGTAAGAGCTTAAAATATTCCACATCTTGTATACACTATTGGTACTTTTCAACTTGTCTATGACATTCATATGATTTTAAACCCAGTCCCACTTTTACAACTATTCCTACATCTTCACCTTCTTCACACAGATTAAAGCCAGTGTTAAATATAATACACACTCAGGACTCGGTGGAGACATGTTCACCAGCAAGCCTAGTTTTTCAAAATAAAAGCCCTAGAAGGTAACTATCTTAATAGGGAACTCAGAATAAGGCATTTAAAAAAAAAAATAAAAGCCCTATACAATAACTATCCCAACAGGGAGCTCAGTATGAGGCTTTACTTTCAAAGTAAAAAAACCTCCACTCTTATCTACTGATTCATACTTTGACAGCTTTCATACATTATTGGTATTATTCAACTTTTAAATCTAGCAATACAGTGGAGCATCAGCTCTTCAAAAAGAGCTTAAAATATTCCACATCTTTTATACACTATTGGTACTTTTCAACTTGTCTATGACATTCATATGATTTTAAACCCAGTCCCACTTTTACAACTATTCCTACATCTTCACCTTCTTCACACAGATTAAAGCCAGTGTTAAATATAATACACACTCAGGACTCGGTGGAGACATGTTCACCAGCAAGCCTAGTTTTTCAAAATAAAAGCCCTAGAAGGTAACTATCTTAATAGGGAACTCAGAATAAGGCATTTAAAAAAAAAAATAAAAGCCCTATACAATAACTATCCCAACAGGGAGCTCAGTATGAGGCTTTACTTTCAAAGTAAAAAAACCTCCACTCTTATCTACTGATTCATACTTTGACAGCTTTCATACATTATTGGTATTATTCAACTTTTAAATCTAGCAATACAGTGGAGCATCAGCTCTTCAATAAAATGCTTAAAATATTCCACATCATTTACACACTATTGGTACTATATATGACGTTAAACCCAGTCCCACTTTTACAACTATTCCTACTTCTTCACCTTCTTCACACAGATTAAAGCCAGTGTTAAATATAATACACTCAGGACTGGACGGAGACATGTTCAACCAGCAAGCTAACGTTGGTGTTGAGATGAACTCATGATGCTGGTTGAATTGTGTTGAAATTAAACACAACTGTAGAATAACAGCATGCCATCTAAATAACTAGAAAAGCAATGTCTGAAGAAATACTATATATGTATATATATATATACATATATATATATATAAACTAGGGATGGACCTAGTTTTTCAAAATAAAAGCCCCAGAAGGTAACAGGGAACTCAGGATGCCCTGTACAATAACTATCCCAACAGGGACAAAATAATTTAAAAAAAACCCCTCTTATTTACTGATTCATACTCAATTCAAACCTTAACATATTTGACATCTTTCATACATTATTGGTATTATTCAACTTTTAAATCAGCTCTTCAGAAAAAGCTTAAAATATTCCACATCTTTTATACACTATTGGTACTATTCAACTTGTCTATGACATTCATATGATTTTACAACTATTCCTACTGCTTCACCTTCTTCATACAGATTAAAGCCAGTGTATATAATATAATACACTCACACAGGACTGGGTGGAGACATGTTCAAGCAGCAAGCTAACGTTGGTGTTGAGATGAACTCATGAAGCCGGTTGCCGGTTAAATTGTGTTGAAATGAAACAGAAACTATAGAATAATTCACCCCATAAATTACCCCCAACTATTACAGTGTCACCAGAATCGGATGAGACGTGAGAGGAGGGGTTAGAAAAAGAAAGAGCCCAGCTGATGATAAGCTCGGGAATGCTAATACCGTTAATTGAGCTAGTGAGCTAGTAGCAGCTAGCAGTGTGTGCTAGTGACCGACTGTTAGCATGCTAGCAGAGCTAACTCGGACTGTAGCGTGGAAAAGGGAGAACTTAGTGTCCATTTAACACTAGAAATAAACTGTTAGCATCCCTCTAACTAAATGTGGATCACAATGAGGTTAATGTGTGTGTGTACTAGAAGGATGCGAGGTAACTGAATGTCAGTTAGCTTGCTAGTTAGCCACCAACAGCCATGATGCCTTACTATGGATCCGTTGCCAGATAGTGATCCATGTTGAGGTCTGGCAATACAATGAGTGGATTCACACAACACATGCTCTCTCTAGCGGATAAAAAGCGGTTGTTAAATGACCAGAGAACACTTATAATGTGTTGAATATATACAATAAAGATGTGCGATTACCTCTCGAGTGTAAATATTTAAAAAGGAGATAGATATGTAAGTCAGCGAGCATCAATTACGCCTGCGCGGATCACTATTTGACACCTCTTTTTCTCGGTTACCCCTACAGGCCCTTGCAGCCCAGAGAGGCAGATCCAAGAGAATAACCGTCTCCGCAAGCTCGACAAACAGACAAAAGGATACTCAGAGTTAACATCTTGGACTGGTAGTCGAACGCGACCACTTCTCCTTGCAGACGTTGGCCCAGGCAGGTGAGGCAAGAGACATGGCTCCCGACGCTGAAATACTCCCCCGGTCCAGGAGCCGCCATCTTCTCCGCCAGGAAACGGAGCGTCCTGCCTCTTACGTGAAAACGACGCGATGGCGTAGTGAGACGGAACCATCTGGGCGTGTCGGTTGACGTACGTCGCTGTCGTGGTCAGTTTATTCAAATAAGATGAATTATATATACAGTATATAATATTATATATATATATATATCTATATATATATAGATATATATATATATCTATATATATATATATATAT
>CAKALU010051726.1:0-11945 GCA_916700995.1 Hozukius guyotensis | reverse complement strand
CTTTCTAAGTTCGTTTTTTTTTTTTTATCTGTGAAACAAGTGGGAAAAAAGTTTTGGCAGGTTCAAGTGTTTGTTATTGTAATACTCAATTCGGCCACAAGAGGTTGAAGTACACCACTACCCCATGTTCTAAATAGGAATAAAAACATTCATGTTTTCTTCCAGGTGAGTTTTAATTCACATAACTTGCTAACACACAATAACATGTACATTGTGTTTACAGTGCATGGAGAAATTAAAACTTGAAGAACAAGCATGGAGTAGTGGAGCACTTAGGCCTCTTGTGGCCAAAATGAATATCACAACTACAAACGCTTACAAAAATTATCCTGACAACAAAAAAATTCACCTGCCAAAACTTTTTTTTTCACCTGTTTTCACAGATAAAAAGAACTTAGAAAGATCCAGGCAAAACCTGTTTTCACCTGTCATACACACAGGAGAGAAAACCATTTAGATCAGACTTAGAAAATAGATCACCAGATTTTTTTTTCTCACTAGCCTTTCAGGGCTTCAGTTTTTAATAGTAGAAACATCCCAAGAATGTAATGTTTTCCACAAAAGTACTCAATACTCTGGCCAGGGTAGAAAATCCTCTAAAATAGCCCCTCAAAGCCTTCATGTAATACATCTTACTACTAATTCTCTACTGAATCTCATTAATTAGTGCTTTTATTTATCCAAGCAGCTCCCACATAAGGAATTTTTTTGTCACAATTTTCATTTATAAAACCACACTGAAGACTGAAATTACCAAAATATTCTTTGTAAAGATAGTAATTTACATAGATGTCTGTTTTCATAGAGGTGTAAATGGTCAGTAAGAGCTGCTGTATCACTACATTTGTTACAAGATGATCTTATTTGATTAGGACAACTCTTTACAAAAGTTTTCTTTACATGGAAAACAAAAATGTCTCCCAATTAAGCAGATTTTTCCTACTTGCATTACTTAAATTCAAATTATGAGTTAAATGGCTTGTAAAGGTGGGCATTTTTTACAGTCTGCCTCAACAGTGTCAAACAACGTCCCTAGACCTTACACTTGATCAGAAATATGAAAATGTTTTCAATAAATCTAGTCAACATGCTTTTTTTGCCTTTGTGGCTCGCAACAATCCAGTCCTCTCAGATGTATTCAAAGTGCCTGCAGTAGTGGCTGTGGAGAGGACTTACTAATCTGTGCTGATCGCACATCATCTTAGTGCTTCTGCCAGCTGCATGTTTCATGTAACGCAACCATTTCAACCACCCTCCCAACACCCCATCCCTTACAAAACAAATCATCACGGTAATCTGCTTTTGCTAATGTAAAAAGTGCAGCTTTTCATGAAGCAGGAGAGATGATTCATTACCAAGAGATGACCCAAATGTGTGTTTAAAAGTTTTGATTTAGAGGAGCAGTTATTCTGTGTTGCAACCGTCCCACTGACCAAAACATGTAAGTCATCTCTTGATTGAAAACACTCTTCTGCAAGTTTATTTTTTTACCTTTTGTATGTTGGTAATGCATCAATTTTCTAGGTTAAAACAATTATTACACTCATGACTTTAATGAGCAGGAAATTATTTAAGCAAGAATATAATGATGTTACCCATTCTAAGTCTGCGATGAGCCGCTTGCTCTTAACAAAAAGGCTGCACTTTACTGTCTTGTCTGTAATCTAAAAATGGATGCTTTAACATTACTGACTGAACAAATATAAAGACTGTAAACTCTCTGTAACAAGGCTTTGACTGTATGAAGACCATACTGGTTGTTGCATCTCATAACACGTCACAATGTTACTCACAACCACAGGTACCAAAGGTCTCATTATACGACATCTTAACATCCTTAATGTAATGTAATGTATTTCCTGTTGAAACAAATATTGGAATGTGATGTGATTATCCAAAAGAACAAACCAAAGGAAAATGACTTATGTCTACTTAAAAGAATTGTAAATGTTGTGTTGGTTCTAAAATGTTAGTTTTGCCTGCAGGGTGAGCATGAAGTTACCTGTGAAGATGGACAGTTTTCGCTTCGTGTGGTCAGGGCACTTTCACAAGCCCTCATTTTGTCTGTTTCTGGTGCGGTTCAACTGGTGCAGTTCATTTGGGCAGTTATGAACGCAGTAATCGTACTCTGGTGCCGGTCTAAGACTGCTTGCGAGAGGTGCTCTCGGACCATTTCCAAGTGAACCCTAGTGCGGTTTGATTACAGTGAGACATAATCCCACCCAATTGCAGAAAGTGAACCAAAATGCAGAGGGATTACGGGTTGTCTGTGCGAGCATTTGTTGAGATGGACACAGGTAAACGACAGGTTAACATGAGTGGGAGAGGACTTGACCTGGACTTCTGCAGAAGTCTGATGTTTGCTTGACATCTGGGCTGAAGAGAACACACAGACTATGCTAAATGAAGTCCAGAAAAATAGTGACGTCATTCGAGATAAACTAATTTGTGCGCATAGTAGATCAGTGCTGAGTCAATGTGAAAAAACTTCAACAGCAATATTGCAAAGTCCACAATTCCCTGCATAGAAATGGCAGTTCTCAAGACGAGAAAGATAATCTTGCTCTTTCATATACGCCCATCGGCAAATTATGGCTAAAATTATGACTAAATAGAAAACCAAGCAAAAGTATCAATTTCACTCAGATTCAGACTAGCCATACGGACTATGGCCAGTGAAAGCAACCTAAAAGACGCATCTTATTTTGATATCTGAGCCACTGGTTACAGGTTATTCTCTTAATAATGATGGATTGGCACAAAAGCATTTTTGTGGATGATGTGTTTTCTTTGATACTACTGTAAAAACTTGGATTTTGGGTGGAATATCACCTGTTTTGCCATTGCTGAGTCTTGGAAAAGGTTAGGTTCAGGATAAAGACGCCCACATGCTGTGCTTATAGTACCATGCACTGAGGAAAATGTATGGAATCACTAGCAGACTAACTAAAAAACTAAACCATGTCCTACTCTGGTAATGACTTGTCAACTCATCTTTTTCATTATCCATATTCTCTGTCTGTCTCTCTCTCCCTCTCTTCCCCTCAGGAGTGTGAGTATGATCGACATGCGTGGCGAGGAGGAGGGCATCTTGCAGCCCCACAGTCAGGTGCGTCATGAGCTGATGCACAACCAGTACAACATGATGAAGGAAGAGGACGATCACTGGCAGGACGTGAGTGTCTCACATTTGTCTGACTTTATGTTGTTATTTCTCTCAGTCTGTGTATTTATTTATTTTTGATTAAAGGTATAGTGTGTAGGATTTGGCGGTATCTAGTGCTAGCGGACTCCGTGAAGAGGACCTGCTCCCTATGTAGATATGAAGGGCTCATTCTAAGCTAACGAAAACACAACTGTTCTTAATTTCACATAAATATACACTAAGAAAAAATAGTTATGAATATTATATTCCGTTTATGCTAATAGATCCCCCGAAATGTTGCACACTGTTCCTTTTAAGATTATTTTTTTCTGGATTGAGATCACTTTTGTGTCAACTGCACAGTTTGTATTTCTTGTCTCCATTGTGTCAGGAGTTTATCAGTTATATGCAGTGAATTTATTGCCTGCAGGCCGAAGCACAAACTCCAGTAATGTTTTGCTGTGCCCCAGTTAAACAACTTCAATCAGTTTTCTAGGGCCACAGCAGAGCTGCTGAGCCAAGCCCTCTCGCCTTGTTTCACTTGGAACTGAAACACTTTCCGTTCTGTTTGTGTGTCAGGACCTGGCCAAATGGAAAAACCGGAGGAGGAGTGTCTCCCAGGACCTGATCAAGAAGGAGGAGGAGAGGAAGATGATGGAGCAGTTGATGTCAGGAGACCCCTGCATCTCCCAGAGGAGGAGAAGCATCAAGACCTACAGAGAGATAGTGCAGGACAAGTAGGGGAAATACACACAAACATTTGTATTCAGCTAAAAACAGCAAAGCTGTAGAAAACAATAGTAGTATAGTGGAAAACTAGGTCTTTCTCAGAGAACAGAAGTTAATCTTCATTTTAATTCCTGTTAGTGGCACAAAGGTGTCAGCAGCTCCTCCTGGAGTTCATTTAAGTAGGTCTCCCACAGAGAAAATAATAAAGAGGAAGAGCAGGTCAGCTCAATTGATAGTGAAGAAGAAATAGATGTCTTGGTATGATGGGTAACGCCGGGTTTACACTGGACGCAGAAGCGTGTGTCCTTTCACCGCCCTTGTAAACCAATTGGGCAGTTTACACAGGACTCACCGTGCCACTGAGCTCTGCGGCCGGCTCGCAATCTTCAGCGATATTTTCGACATCTGGTCTATTTTCTCTGCGTGATGCGAGCGAATCTGACACTGATAATCTTCTATAAATATATAATATATGATAAAATATGCATCCAACGCACGCTTTTGACTTCCCTCCCCTCTCCCCCTGCTGTTCTCCCGGAGTTTCAATTCCCCCTGATTCCCTCCCACCTCCAATCAAATTTCAAACTCCATCCACTATGTTTAGCCTAGTGTCACTGCTGTTTGTGACTGTAGTTTTTTCAATTACGTACTTATTTCACATATTCAGTCAGTTGTGTCTAAACAGAGAGCGAGTGCAACAATACACATACACACAGACAGAGAGAGAGAGAGAGAGAGATGACCGGAGAAATGTGCTTCTGGTGTGAACAACCAGGCTTCTGCTCGCGAGACAATTAACTCATTGCAGCGCTTCTGCATCCAGTGTGAACCCGGCGTAAGACAACAGTTTTCATCTTTGATCAAATCTATTTAAAATATGATGTATGATGGGTGTACAGGTTGAATCAGTTGTCATATCTACTGCCAATAGAGAGTAGCAAAGTTAACATCAAACTGGGTCATACAGTATCAGTTGCTTCACATTTTACACAGCTGTTTTGTTTTTTTATTCCTTCTGTACCTCCTTCCCTCTTCAACAGGGAGCGTCGTGAGGGTGATCTGCGGGACGCGTACAAGAGAGCCAGAACCCCAGAGGAGGCATCAGTCATCCTCTCACGTTACGCCCAGCGTTTCTCCATCAGTGAATCAGTCCTGGAACGCCTACAGTTGCCAAAGCTCCTGGACCGCAGCATATCTGCTGATCCCTCCTTACCCTGCTCGCCCTTCCCTCTCTCCCTCTCCCTGACCGCCTCCCCGACCACCCCAGACCCCTTCGACGTGGACCCCAACGGGCCCATGAGGTATCTGCGCCAGCAGTCCGCCCCGGCTCCGAAGTTCACGTCCACACTGGAGGCCCGAATCGAGGAGTTTCCCAAAGACTCCTCGCACCAGCGGCCTCAGATTCGCTCCCGCTCGTCTGAGCCGCCATCCACTAGAACCCTGTCGCCCAAACCGGTGCCTTTGCTGATGCCCAAGCCTTACTTCCAGCCCCGACCCACAGCAGCTGAACCATGGCCCAGCAAGGTGAGACTGACTCAGAAGCACTTATGTCATTATTATGTCAGATCACTTCCCAACAATATAAATGAATGTATTATAGAGTGCTGCAGGAATGAGTCCTAAAACCCAGAAATGAGTTTGCATTTTCGCACTTCCGGTTCCCTCGTCTGGAAGTCAATGTTTTTTTAGTTAATGCCTTAAATAAGGTCTGTGGTTAACACAAGCTTACGAGATTTTAACGTTTTGTTCTACGATATAAAATACGTCAGTAAATATTCCACTCATGAATTTTGAAGCCTTTATGTGTCTTAAAAAAGGCGGTTGCTAACAAGCGGCTAAATGAGACTACTAAACGCCATCACGCCGACTCGTCCGCCTTTACAGCCTCGTTGTGTATACTCGCACTCGTGCAACCGTGGTGTAGTCTGTTTATAGCGTTTATAACATTAGCTTTTTACTTCTGGAGATTGCATTACCGCGTCAAAAATCATAAAAGTGGTTTACATTTGTGAAAATTATCTTGCTGAACAAAACGTGTAAGTATCACAAACATTTGTTTGCCACAAAGTTTATTTTCTGCAGTAATCCAAAACTCAATGGAAAAATCCCATTGGCTTTTTGTCGAGGGAACCCAGGGCGATGCTAACTTCCTGGTTGGCCGACAAAAATACATCATCCCTGCAGCACTGGGCACATTGCTGCTGTAAATGTGCTTTACAGCATCCTCTATATCCCACTGTGGGTCGTTGCCTTTTCAAGTGTCTACAGACCAGTACACTTCACAGTGTACTATATTTAGGTTCCTTACTCGTGATAATAAAATTCTCCTGATTGATATGTAGTTAGTGTAACCACAACAGTCCTGCAGTGGGTCATGGTTGAGGTCTTGACCACTTAACATGTGGTTACTTCCCGGCGTTGGCTGCCCTTCTCACAGGCTGCCGGGTAAATTCCCCTCCAGCTCTCTTGGCAGCTACATTAAGATGCCTCAGAGCCGCCATGGTGATGAGCCCGCTGGTTTCTAGGAAAACACAAGACTTCCCCTCCCAGACGAAGCATGTAATGTTTCAATTTAGCTCCGAGTGCTCTCAACAGGATCCATTTCCTTTTCTTCTGGAAAAATATCCAAATGGGGAATATTCAAAATGAGATCTTGTGTTTTGGTGTGGCGGGGAGGGAGGGGCAGATTATTACCAGACCAAATGGAGCACAGCGCTTTTCTGGAATGTCTTGTCAGGAGTCTGAGCGGAGCCCCGCTTTCAATGGAGCCCTCTGTTCCCTATTGACTTAAGAAGTTGACAAGTAGGGCCCTCTCAATGTGAAGTGGGCTCCAAGCAGACAAAGAGGGCCCACACAGGCTGCTAGGAGAGGGATGAGAAGGTGGAGGCGGAGGGGGAGCCTGCATTCACCCAACTCCACCACTGTGTCTTAAGTTACCGCTCACTAGGAGCTCCTCACACATACATTAGTGCCTCTTTGTCATAGAGGCCGGCATGGTGTTGTGAGCTAGATGAATAGCTAATAACGAACAGAGATGAGAGGCTGGTAATGACCACAAATGAGAGGGCACTGGGTTTTTAGGTTTGGGGTTTATTTAAATGTCTTTGTTTGTCATCAATTCATTTAGTTTACTATTGAAAATATTTTGAGATAGTAGAGTTTCCTGCAGATGTTTCATACCTATAAACCAATTTTTCATTCATCCACCTAAGTCATATTTTTAAAGGTAAGACTGGAAAATAAAAGAATCTAACAAATTATAGACATTACAAATCTCATACAGATGCAAATTTACTCGTATGCACTCAAGTTTGAATAACTAAACAATCCCAAATCCCTTTTTTAAATTAAACAGAATTGCCACAATATCCATTTTAGAGCGGTTTTAGTATTTTTTTAAGAAAAAAAAGATTCCAGCTTCTTAAATGTGAATATTTTCTGGTTGCTATACTCCTCTATAACAGTAAACTGAATATCTTTGAGTTGTGGACAAAACAAGACATTTTGGGACGTCATCTTGGGCTTTGGGAAACACTGATTGACATTTTTCACCATTTTCTGACACTTTTAACAAACCATTAAGCTCATCTTCAAGCCCAATTCTTCAACTGGTCATCAACATCAGAAGTGAGCCAATACATTACTGAGTACAGGGCTGGTGTATTAAAAATAAAGCATATTTTAAAGTATCTTCTTGAGCTCTGAAGTACGTTCATAAAGCCAGTATTAAACCTGTTCTCTGTGATTTAGGCGGACGGTTTGCTCCGAGTCAACGGCGACATAGGAAGTGACGACGTTCCCACCACGCCTGAGAGTCTAGGAAGGGAATCTCCTCCTCAATTCCAGGCGTCCCCTTCCAATACCAGCAAAAGCACCGTAGATGCTCCCTCGTCAGCACCCTCGCCAACACGCAGTCCGCGCGCCTCGACCGGAGGAGGAAGCCCCGAGTCAACAAAGGGCAAGGAGGCACAAAGTGGCACAGAACCGACTTCTAAGGACGTCCAAGAAGAGAAAGTCATCGAGCATTCGACGCCCCCCAGCCGGCCCACCTCGCTCCCATCGGTCAGGATTAGGATCTTTTATAGTTGATTACAATAAAACCTGAAAATAAAATTAAAAACAGGTCATTAGTGTTCTAGAAGAATCCTGAAATGTATCACCTGTGCTCTCCTGTCAGCAATCATACTGCACCCATAGAACCCACTTTCTTTCACATATGTTGAGGTCAGAGGTCAAGGGACCCTTTTGAAAATGGCAGTTTTCCTTAGCCAAAATTTAGCTTAAGTTTGGAGCGTTATTTAACCTCCTTCACGACAAGCTAGTATACAGGTTGCTGCCAATGGATTCCTTAGATTTTCTAGTTTCATATGATACCAGTAACTAAGCCTACTACAACCTAAAAATCGCAAGTTGCGTTAATGCATTAAAGAAATTAGCTTAGTTAAAGATAATTTTATCTTGATAACTTTGACAGCCCTACTAATTATTGGACTCTTCAAGACTGGAATCATTTTTTTTATGTATATACCTCATGCACTACATAGACCTCTTGATCTCAGACTTGTTTAGTTTGTTATTCAACTTTGAAACCATCTGTGACTCTTATAGGAGCTGCAGAAGCCAGAAGAAAGCTTTGGGAAGACTGGGAGCCAGTCAGTAGCTGCTCCAGAGGAGAAGAAGTCAAATGCTGCAGCTCAACAAATGCCACCTGCAGGTCTGAACAGCATGTTGCTATGCTGACCCCTTGTGGTTGCTCATATACTTGTGGACTGTTGTAATTTGACCTTTAACTTTTGGAAAACACAAATAAAACAAATAACGTTGAGGGAAAAATGTTTATTATATGATTTTAACTGATAAAACTGTGTTGTCTGTGTGTTTTCAGAAGTCAAACAAGAACAACAAAAACCTGAACCATCTGTTCAAAACATCTCCAATGTTGTCCAATCAGGATTCAGCACACAGCAGAGTCAGCCAGTAACTTTACAGGTGAGGCTGCTAACCAAACTTTAAACTTAAAAGAAGCAATCACCCAGCCATCCAACGGATAACCTTTGAATTTCCCTGCAGGCCGGTGTTCCCTGTTCCCAGGAGTCGTCACAGAGAAGAGAGAACGTACCGAGTTTAGCTGCACCAGAATCATTTGAATATCAGCCGCCAAGGGAAACGACAGCAGGTTAGTGAACTCTTTACATCCAAACACCGAGCCAGCAGCTTCTTTTCCATACATCTTTTGTTTCTGAGTTTGATTAGCATATTCTCCTTGCAGGCTTGTTTTCCCCTTTGCCTTTCAGTCTGGCTCTCTTTCTGTTTTGTTGTACCCAATGATGTTTAAATCAGAGTTAAAGGGGTGTTCAATAATGTGTCTGACTACTATCAAGCAGCATAAACTCCTGCTTTACCTTTTTTATCTGCTCAACTGACAAAGATCTTTAAACTTTACACTAAAGTCCCCTATTTGCTTTTCACAATGTAGACGGTTTCACAAGCTAATTAGACCTGAGATCCAGCAAAAACATGTATTAAAGAGGTTGAACGGGAACAACGGACATTTTTAAAGCATTTATATTATTATGGAGGCAATGTGACATGATGGAAAATATACTGCAATATACAGCGTGCCGGGAAACCACAAGGTGGCAGCGTCATCACAGTAAACAGCAACTGCCTGTCAGTGGTGATCTGAATGGAGTATAGAATTTCAACAACATTTGCAATATAAATAAACATGCTGTCACTTTTGTTACCAATAAACACTTATTGTTAACTGTTTTATTAACGGATTGTTCCTATCCAATGGACAGCAGTTGCATAAACTACAACTACTGGAAGACGAAATAAGTCAGAAAGGTATGACACAGTTTCCCTGTCTTGCTTCCATTTTTATCTGTTGTCGTTTAAACTGCCACGTGCGTACGTCTAGGACTGGCTGTTGAAGTCACGCATGCGTATGTCTAAAACTGGGTCTGCGGGGCCCTTTGGTTCTGCAGGTCGATGAATGTACATGAGTAAGTTGCAGTATATTTTCCATCATGTTATATAGCCTCCATAATAATGTCAATGTTTTAAAAATGGCCGTTGTTCCCCTTTAACTATTATCATTCAAAGCACTGCGAAGCAAGTAAAAGCAAGTTAAGATTTTCTCGAAATTCTAGTTGGGTAGAAAACACCTTGGCTTTATACTAAATCAGAATTACAACCTCTTTCAAAAAAATTAAATGAATTTAGAGTATCACAGGAGCAGAACAGTAAAAGCCTTCCCAATTTGATTTCTCCAATTCTTTGATGTCCATACCAACATCTGGTTTTGACATCTGTCTATCCCTTATCACTCCCTCCCTCCCTTCCTTCCCTCCTTTCCTTCCACCCACACATTTTTTTTTATTTCGCTATAGAGTTTGCAAACAGTGTCAGGTCTCCGCTGGCAACCAGCAACCCTAAGTTACGCTGGGAGTTCTTCGTCCCGCCAGGTAAACCCCGTCATTCATCGGTAGAGCTCATGTTTCCGTCCCCGGGTGCTAAAGGCAGGGTCTCCTTGCCGTTTCTTCAAGGGCTAGACAACAGCCCTTCAGTCCCATCTCTTGTTGTTCACTCATTTCCAGTGTTTTGTGGCTAATCAGTGATGTGCTCTCTCTCTGTTGTAAATGTGTTTTGAATTACAATGGAGTACAGATGCTCCAGGTCTAACTCATCGGTGTGTTGTCATTGTTTGTTTTCATTGTTTTCAAAGAGTGCACTTTTTTTTAGTCATATTGGTATCACTATGTTGATTGGGATGAAGTACGTCACCTTTATGAAAATCATCATGGATGACCTACTTAAAGGGTGAATGTTTTTGTGTCTAACTGACTAATTAGGACAACAATTTCTGAAATTGGTCCAGTATTGAGGGAGAACGCTGTAGATGGCAGCTGCTCATGGGCTGCTATTGGGGCAAGCTGGCACCGCCATTTACGTCCACTAAAAGTGCTTGTTTTTGCTATGACAGGCTCTGATTGTTATTATAAATGTCTGACATTATGGAAAGAGTCTCGCTCAAGGAGAAGTCTCGTTCTGAAATCTCTATCCTTATTTATTTAAGGCAGAGTATACAGATATCAAGATTTCACAACAAGACTTCTCCTTGAGTGGGACTTAGACACAATAACAAACAGACCAGATCGAGCGGAAGGTAAGAAAAACATTTTATTTCTCTGTTGGGTCCTTTCCATAATGTTGTTAGACACTTATGATAACCGTCTGAGCCTGTCAGTGGCACTTTTAGTGAACATAACGTTACGTTGGCACTGCTGATTTGCCCTCGCAGCTTGTTTTGCGACTGACGGTTACAGCGTTCTCCCTCAATACAGGACTCATTTTAAAAAAAGTGTTGTCCCCATTTGTCACTTCTGGGACACAAAAACATACAGAAGTTACCCTTTAACTTTTTAAATGATCAGGTTTATGTTTGCCTCATTGTGCTTTACATTACTGTATTTTCCACCAAAAGCTACAACATTAGGTCTACCTCAACATCTGAATCACTCCGACCCAGAGTGATTTTGAAAAAGTTTCCATTTATAGCTGAACACATCAAAACATAAAAAGACAAAATAAGAGCCAGAAAAGACAACATCTTATTGGTTAACTCCAGATGTAGTATGTTGCTTTTGGTGGACCGCTCTCTGTCTTTGTTTTCCTTCATCAGCATCTTTACTCCTTGTCAAACCAACACTTGGTCGTCTTGTCATTTTCGTAAATATTTGTCCCATCAAAAGGCATTTAGTTTAATGACCTGTATCCAAAATGTTTGTTTAAATTGTATTTCAACTATTGTTCTCTCTCACACTTCCTCTACAGAAGAGATGGAGAAGGATCGGCGTGGAAACGTGAGTAAAAAGCATCATCTGACGACATCGTATTTTGTTGTCAGACTCTGAAAAATCCTTTTATTGCTTCTCATCTGGCTCATCATCTCCTGGGTTACAGTAGTGTAGTTTAACATGCTGCATGTACACAGAGATAAAACAGAAGTCAAATGCTGAAAACATTACAACATTATGTAAGTTTGCAGGTAAGATGAAGGAAAAAT
>CAKALU010051722.1:0-22736 GCA_916700995.1 Hozukius guyotensis | reverse complement strand
AGTTTGTTTGAGCTATTGTGTGACTTCCAAACTTACCCTTAAAAATACCAAAATAACACAAACAAACTAACCGATCGAGGCAGCGGTAGACCAGCAACTCCTGTGTTCTGCGAGGTAAAATTTCTGTTTTTGTCAATGGAGTCTGGTTGCTTTGGTGAGAGCATAGATAACCACTTGAGTTCCTCGTCAGAAAAAGAGACTGTATAGCTGTCTCACGGCAAGGAAAACTGGCAAAAATATTGTAAATATAGCGTACACTTAAACTGATATTAATTCCTTTAGGTTTGCCTTTCTTTTAGGTAGCTAAAAAAACATTTTGCTGCCGCCCCCGTCCATACCAGTCCATTGCTTTGCTTCCGTGCGGTAACTTCAGTCTGCCTCTCCAAACTGGGGGGCGTCATCTACTGTAGGTAATATACTGACTATGGATAAATACCACATACAACCCCACTTCAAAACACCCAAACTATTCCTTTAAATGGCTTCTCTTAAACTCATCCCCTGCTGAGGACCGCTCTGCAGCATCAGCAGCTAGCAGGGCAAATACAGTAAACAGCTGTCTAACTGATGCTGTTAACTGTCTTTGACGAGGCGTGTGCATCTGTGTTGCAGGAGTCGTATCGCCAGGTGATGAAGATGAGGCCGAAGGACCTGTGGAAAAGGCTAATGGTGAAGTTCAGAGGAGAGGAAGGGCTCGATTATGGAGGAGTTGCCAGGTAAGAAACCGTAGCAGAAGAAGAGCTTGGTACATGGAGCACACAGACTGTGCTTCTGTAAATACTGTCACTTTTTACACGGCAGTCTGCCTCCTAGTGGAGGAGGCAGAGAACACAACTCACTCACCATCGTTTTCTCTGGTTTGGTGTCATTTCTTCATCAGTTTAAGTTGGCTTGTTCTGAACTCATTCAATCAAGTCTTTTTTCTCCCCTTTCACCTCCTGTCTGACCTCTGTGTACATCCACACTGTGTGCAGGGAGTGGCTCTATCTGCTGTCGCATGAGATGCTGAACCCGTACTACGGCCTGTTCCAGTACTCCCGTGATGACATCTACACACTGCAGATAAACCCGGACTCTGCGGTCAACCCTGTGAGTCACAGTAACCACCGACAACACACAAAAAAAACTGATTGAAAATTGTGTTGCATGGCATTGAGATGCTGAATCTAAAAATGGATGCACTCATAACCACAACAAGTTTTGGATCAATAGGGTATCTGCAAGTCTCAAAGTCTTAAAAAAACATTGAAATCAGGCCTAATAATTCCTACTGGATTCCCATCGTTCTCTGACTGGTATGTTCATGAAAAAGGTGTTAAATTACATGTATTTTGTAGTGAAACGGTCTTAAAAAATATTTAATTTGATTTGTTAAAAACTGTAGAAGCCTTTAACAAATTCTTGACATCATGGCATACTATGTCACAATGTCCACAAAGTCCACAGAAATAATTAATTGAACATAAGGGTTGAGAATGATTTTATTTTAATACATGATATAACAGTGAAATAAATAAATTTTAAAAAGCTGTTTATTTTATAAAATAATCTATTGGTAGTTACAAATGACCAATATTTGTTGTATAAGTTGTTTATCGTTGTCATTTCCTACTTTGTTGTGATGTAGCCTACAGAAAAAGTTTATACTGTTAAAAGCCCAGTTATGAACGACATGGATCAAAGATTTGCGGCTGTGTTTTAGTTGTTAAAAATACATTCATCTTCATAATTATTTTGTATCTATATATTCACATACAGTGCCTGCTAGCAGGAGAACGCTCGCATTTCTTCTCCTACTTGAAAGATTACAGAGGGGGGTAGAAGGAGATGGTTTTGGGTGCATCCTCTCAACCAGCGAAGGACAAACACTAGACTATACGCATAGTTTTAGTGGAGCAGAGAGACACTTTTGGGAGGCTTCTGAAAGCTCACAAGCATTGTCTAGAGTGGCAGCGATCAGCTCCAATGCAGCCGAAATACGGCGTAGCTGTGCCTGTTGTCAAACTATCAGCATAAATAGCCCGGTTTTACAGCTGTTTCTACCAGGCTCGAAATCAAACCCACCACTGGTTATGTGTGCACTGCAGCGTTTCACTTGATGTTGCCCAATAAAAATTCAGAATCTCCACAAAGACACTGGTGTCTAGAAACCGTATTGACCGGAAAGACACAGAGGAGAATCAGCTGGGGCAGTGCAGGCGGGGAATCAAGGCCACTGTGGCCGCAGGGCATACAGTTCTCAGAAGGGCATCAAAGGGGAGGGAAAATTCCTGCCCTGGTTCAGACACTGATGGCTTTGGTCATTTCGTCTTATCTTACACAACATCAACGCTCTCTGTGTTTATCCATTTAACTATTGCTCTCCATCCAGTATACGTGAGACTGTGCTGTTCCGTTGTTTACTGCTTGTAGCATGTAGAATTGGTTGGTTTGTTAAAGGGGAATTCAGTGGTTTAATATTGTAAACATACTTTAAATAGTCGGTCAGCTCTGCTGGCAACTCACCGCTCTCTCTCATGTTTTGTCTCCCTGTCAGGAGCATTTGTCATACTTTCACTTCGTGGGCCGTATCATGGGGATGGCTGTGTTCCACGGCCACTACATAGACGGAGGCTTCACTCTGCCCTTCTACAAACAGCTGCTGGGTAAACCCATCACCCTGGACGACATGGAGTCCGTTGACCCCGACCTGCACAACAGCCTCGTGTGGATCCTGTACGTACAAGTCACGTTTTTTTTAAGTCAATATTATTATTGACTTTCCTGTGTGAATGAAAAGTGAAAGAGGATTTCTGGATCATGAATTACAACACATCAAACACCACAGTCTGTCCACAGTCTACAGGTGACAGGAGTATAACAAAGTGGTTATCAGTACTTACAAAGTGTAAATTTTATAAATTATAAGTACATTTTATTATCTAACTGATGAGTCGTTTTGCCCACATGAAAACCTCTCTCCCGTACTTTGGTGACAGCGCCCCCCAGGGTTCTTGAATATTTCCTACATTGGTGGTCCCTGAGCACATGTTTTCAGACCATGTGTTTATGCAGGTTTTTACTTCAGCTTAAAAAGGGACAGTTCACCCCAAAATCAAAAACACATTTTATCCTCTTACCTGTAGTGCTATTTATCAATTGAGATTGTTGGTTACTTAAGATAATCCACAGACCTTGTTGTGAGCAGTTTCATGTAGGAACTATTTTCTTTCTACCGAACTACACCCACCAACTGTATCACTGCGCAGAAGGAAGCGTGCATCCACTCATAGCTAACTGTTTGCTCACTTAGCACCAGTGAGGTAGCTAATGTTACAGCTCAGCAGAGGAGGACGCGATTAATGTTTACACAGTGGTGGATTGTAATTAAGTACATTTGCGCAAGTGCTGTACTTAAGTAAAAATTTGAGGTACTTGTACTTTACTTGGGCATTGTCTTCTCATGACACTTTATACTTCTACTCCATTACTTTTATTTCATAACTTTAGTGACTTTACAAATGAAAGTTTTTTTGCACACAAAACTTGTGAAAATGTAAAAGTACAGCTGGAATGATTAGTCAATTAATTGATTCATTAATTGAACTATTTTCATTGTTTTGTCATTTCCTTTTGATAATTGTAATAATGTTAATGTATTAGTAATAATGTTGAGTTTTGTACTGTTGATTGGACAAAACAAACATAGTGAAGGTGTCACTTTGGACTCTAGGTAATTGCATTTCTCACTATTTTCACTCTTTTTTACAAACCAAACAATCAATTAATGGAGAAAATAATCAGCAGATTAATCCATCATGAAAATAATCATTAATTTATAGTTCAAAATGAGCTCCACCTCAACCAACTACAACAGTAAAATCCTGCTTTTACATTAATGCATGAGTAATAATAATCTAATGATATAATATATAATAGTATTACAGTCACAGGGGACATTTTTCTACTTTTATTTTTTTCTACTACATACTGACATTTTCAATGCAGGACTTGTACTTGTAACGGATTTTGGGGTGAACTGTCCCTTTAACATCCTATCACCAGTGTTTTATTGGAATGACAAGCACTTTGTATTTTTTTTTACCAATAGTATGCAAAAGCCCGTTGTTGTCCTCAAACAGTCATTCAAATGTTTATCTCTCTTCAGGGACAATGACATCACAGGTGTGCTGGACCACACCTTCTGCGTAGAACACAATGCCTATGGAGAGATCATCCAGCACGAGCTCAAGCCCAACGGTAAGAGCATCCCTGTCTCCCAGGACACCAAGAAAGAGTACGTGCGGCTCTATGTCAACTGGCGCTTTCTGCGAGGCATAGAGGCCCAGTTCCTGGCTCTGCAGAAAGGCTTCAATGAGGTCATCCCCCAGCACCTGCTAAAGGCTTTTGATGAGAAGGAGCTAGAGGTACTTCAGTTAATTTCTCATTATCACGTCTCTTTGCTGTTTAGATTTACCTCCTTATTGAAACGATTTCACAACTCTCCTTAAAAAAACATCTACTTCTTTCCTCGATCCGTAGCTGATCGTATGTGGCCTTGGTAAAATCGACATCCACGACTGGAAGTCCAACACAAGGCTCAAACACTGCACTCCAGACAGCAACATCGTCAAATGGTTCTGGAAAGCTGTGGAGACCTTCGACGAGGAGCGCAGAGCCCGGCTGCTGCAGTTCGTCACCGGCTCCTCCAGAGTTCCCCTGCAAGGCTTCAAGGCCCTCCAAGGTAACAACACCCAGGATGAAAACTGTGCATACGTTATGTTTTGTTATGTAAATGTACATATTGTTATGCAAGAAAGTCCTACGTATGAAACCGCTCCTGAAACATCTTGGTGTGAATTGCCTTCTTTGTGAAATGGACTCAGACCAGAGTGAGCACTCTGAAGCATTAGCCAGGTCATGCAGTTGAAAGAGGTACACAATGAATGTTAAAGGGATAGTTTGGGTGTTTTGAAGTGGGGTTGTATGAGGTACTTATCCATAGTCAGTGTGACTTTAATTGTGCGACTTCGGTGAATCCAACACTAACCAAAGTCACACTATAACACAAATAAACCAACCGATCAAGGCAGCGGTAGACCAGCAAACCCTGAATTCTGTGAGGTAAAGTTGCAGTTTTTTTTCCAATGGAGTCTGGTTGCTTTGGCCAGAGCATAGATAACGGCTTCCGTTCCCTGTTGGAAACATAGACTGTATTGCTGTCTCACAGCAAGGTAAAGCGGTGAGAATATTCCAAATATAGCGTACACTTAAACTGATATAGATCTTTTTAAGTGAGCCTTTTTTTAGGTGGCTAAAATAAGTTTTGCTGCTGGCCCCGTCCACAGCAGTACATTGCTTTGCTTCCATGTGGTAACTGTCTGCTTCTCCAAACTGGGGGGCGTGCCGACCGTTATCTACTGTAGGTTTCAACACCCGAACTATCTCTTTTAATGTGATGTCAGATCCATAATGTACAAAGATGTGGTAGTATAGCCTTTCCTGTTCCTTTTTTTGTGCACACAGTGCTCTGTCTATGGTGTGTGTTTGGGATTCTTTGCTCCTCTGTGTCTCTGGGTTTCTCCGACCTGAGTTGATCCCTGAGTCTGCGCGTAGTGCAGCGGTTCAGTGGGTCCATCCTGGCAGACAGTGCTGCCCAGAGACAGAGCGCCCAGGCATGAGGAGGAGTGCACGGTGATCCACAGGCAGACAGCGCCCTTACACACCTTATGTAACACAGCCTTCCTTTCTTGGTCAAAACATCTCAAAGCTGGACACATGGCTGCAGTCAAGGGACAAAGTGGACTCAGATAGTACTGCTGGTATCTAAATACTGTACAGTACTATGTGTTGTTGGACCATTCTCAGGACATTTAATGACATAAAGGGAATTGTCCTCAATAACAAAACATCACACAGGCGGATTGTACCATAATAAATGATTTACTCTAACAAAGGAAGTTCGTCACTAATGTTCATTTTTGTTTCTTTACATGATTGGTTGTAGTTGGAAAGCAAACATCAAGCTGTAGGTCAGCTGAAAATGAAACCTGTAATAAATGACACAACTCAGTCAATATAATAAGAAGTCTAGATGCCTCCTGTAACAGCTTATACCATTGCACACGTTTATCTCTTCTTATTGTATGTAAGCAGGCCATAATAATTATCACTTTATAAGAAACTGAAAATCTCATTTAACCACTACTGAATATTTAATATGTTTACATTTAGATACCACTGAAGTTATAGCACTGAAATATTTTACTTTGAAAACCATATGTCTGAATTTATGTTGTTTAAATTACCCTCTTTGAGATTTCCAGACTCATCCCAAGTTGTATAATTTCAAAAACTAAACTTAATAAATGCAGTCACTCACTTAGAGCTACAACGATTAATCGATTAGTTGACTTATAATCTATTAATTGGTTAGAGTATTTTTTAAGAAAAAAAAGTCAAAATTTCCAGCTTCTTAAATGTGAATATTTTCTGGTTTCTTTACTCCTCTATGCCAGTAAACTGAATATCTTTGAGTTGTGGACAAAACAAGGCATTTGAGGACATCATCTTGGGCTTTGGGAAACACTGATCGACTTTTTTCACCATTTTCTGACATTTTATAGACCAAACAACTAATCGATTAATTGTGAAAACAGATTAATTGACAATTAAAATAGTCTGTAGTTGCAGCCCTACACTCGTGAACCTTTCTTTCTAGGGGATCCTCATTGGATAGGACAGAGGTCTGATTGATTCCATTCAGGCTTGTTTGATCGTTGTTGCCAACCTGGAAGTTGCCAAGTCTCAATTTCACCAATCTAGTTTGAGCGTCTTGATTTTTTTTTTTAGTTGACTTTTTAAATCCAAAAATGACCAGCTGAATCTGAGCAACTAAAAAAATATTTCTGAGCCTGGAACTTGGACATTTCAAAGAGAGAATACATACAGTGCATAACAGGTGTGTGAAGGTCCATTTTAACTAAGCTGATTGTGTTTATACAGGTGCTGCTGGTCCACGGCTCTTTACCATCCACCAGATCGATGCCAGCACCAACAACCTGCCCAAAGCCCACACCTGGTGAAGAAACTGTCCGCTTTGTAACATTTTCAGACTGTTTGACATGGAGTCAGAGGGGAAGGGTAGCGTTAAACCTTGTAGTTAGTACAGTGGAAACCTTATAGTCATCACGTCTGTCTGGGTCAAATCGATCACTGTAAGTGGATGATTGTAATAACCATTTCTTTTTAATTTCTCATACAAATTCAGATTTGTATATTTATTACACGAATATAAAGTTATAAGTAATATTTACTGAACTTTATTCACTTTCAAAATACGGTACAGCTGTTTTATATGCTTTTCAAAGTAGGGGTGGGGGGAAAAAAAACAACAGCATAGTATTGCGATATTTTGCGTGGCAATATTGTATCGATAAACAACGTAGCGTATGTAGCGGGCTCAGTCTTAAAGCTAGAGTGAAGATCCCTGTATCATATGAAACTAGAAAACCTAAGAAAGCCAGTGTTTGCATACTGTAATATTTAAACGGAAATAGTATAAAATTTGCGTACTATTGGTTTCATACTAAGGTTTTGGACATACTGAAAGATCTCACATACTGTGTTTAACGTATTAAATAGCATGTTAGTATGGAAGTTTGGACCCAACCTGGATGAAAAGACCCAAAATAAATACTGTAAGCAGACTACTTGATTACTATAAGCAAATTATTTAAGCAGCATTTGTAATTCTGAGTGATTCTGTACCAAGCTTTTTGATCCATATAAGCGGTTGATCACTGTAACCTTGATCACTATAAACGGTTTCCACTGTATTATTAAACCCCTTTACTGTATGTTTACTTTATTCTGGAGTTATGGAGCAGTGCATTCCCCAAAATATGATTTTTAAATCTGTTCTTCCCTTCTTTTTTCCCAGCTTCAACCGGATTGACATTCCTCCCTACGAGCAATATGACAAACTGTACGACAAGTTGCTCACCGCCATCGAGGAGACGTGCGGCTTCGCTGTGGAGTGAGCCACCGAAGCGGGCCGAGCGCAGCAACAACCGGAAGCAACGTGGATTGGCCGTGATGAGCCTCCCCCCCTACAAATCAATCCACTCCGACGGGGGTCCTCCACGGTTGCTTCACCCAGGGACGCCCATACTTCCCGGGGGACATGTGGCCAAGCTAAGGGAGGGTGAGCCAGAGAAGACCAGAAAATGTCACCTGACTCTGGGTTTCTTTTCAGACCCTGCAGCCCTCCTTCATGTCTTTTTTTACATCATTGAAAAGGATCTCTTCAGCTGCTAATAACTCAGACTATTTACTAACTCGTGGAACCTGCAAAAGTTGCCGGCTCTTCCCTTTTTTCTAAATTCATTTTAGCATTTTAAAAATAGACTGTATTCCATGTAGCAACGCTCCATCTTACCAAGCAGAACACAAGGTCAGTCCACTCTGAAACGACATTAACGAGACTGGTTTGTTTGCTAGAGCACAGGGTTATTAATGGTTCCCACAACCACTTGGAAACACTAAATTTGTATGCAGAGTGCACGCGACTCGTGCTGTTTGGTGCCTCGGAGTGACCACATCGGGGCTATCGCTACCGCCAAGGCTGGAGAACGGGGTCGAGATGGCGAGACTAGAGACTGAATTAGGCAGAGCCCGACTGTTTACAACCCTCTCCAAAGACGGCAGCAGGGACCTCTGCTCCTGAGTCGCTGCCCAGCAAGTAGCGCTGCATTCTCACTTCACACGTCTGACAGTCAGTTTTGTTTGAAAATGAATGAATAGCTTGAAATGTGTTATTTTTATATAACGGGGGGAAAAATTGAAAACAATAAAATTCTATATAATATATATAATTTATTGCTGATATATTTCAGAAACCCCTATCCATTATTTCAGAAAAAAATAAGATCTTTTAAATGTTAAGTGTTACTGTTTAAATTATGGAAGACAAATTGTGAAAACAGAATTAAGCTTGACTGAATTTCACTTACGAATGCTGTGGTTTATTTCTGGACACAACTTTTCTCACACTGTACAAGGAGAGGTGTGTCTTAAAGAGCAAAAAAATATTTTAAACACACAATGTCCTCTGAGTGCCATAATCAGTTTTTTAATGAATGAATCTTTGTTAGTATCGAACGGACCCTTTAAATTCTACTGATTTCATTCTGGAGCTACTTATGGTGGTATGATGTTTCCCTACTATTTTTATTAACACTTTGTCATTTGTAGCTGGGCTATATTAAAGGGATAGTTTGTGTGTTTTGAAGTAGGGTTGTACGAGGTACTTATCCATAGTAGGTGTATTACCTATAGTAGATGACGGTTGGCGTGCCCCCAACTTGGAGAAACAGACAGGAGCAGCGACACCTGAGCAAAGCAACGTATTGCTGTGGACGGGGCCGGCAGCAACGCTATATTTAGAATATTTTCAGCGGTTTATCTTGCTGTCAGACAGCCCTTTCCTTCTACTTTCTGACGGTGAACTGAATTGAAAATGAAACTTATCTATGTCTCTCCAAAGCCAGCAGGCGCAGATGACAAAAACAGTATACATACGTTTCACTTTCAGTTCAGTTCGCCGTCGGAAAATATTCTAAATATAGCGTACACTTAAACGGATATCAATTTTTTTTTAAGTGGCTAAAATCAATTTTTCTTCTGTTTCTTCAAACTGGGAGCACGCCAACCATCCAATTTACTGCTGTGGATGGGGCTGGCACCAAAACGTATTTTAGCCACCTAAAAGAGAGGTTCACATAAAAAAATCAATATCAGTGTACGCTATATTTAGAATATTTTCACCAGTTTACCTTGCCGTCAGACAGCTATACAGTTTCCGATAGGGAACTGAAGCCATTCTCTATGCTCTCGCCAAAGCCACCAGACTCCATTGGAAAAAAACACACACAGTTGTTGGTCTACTGCTGCCTCGATTGGTTAGTTTGTTTGTGTTATTGGGTGACTTTGGTTAGTTCGGGTTCACCAAAGTCACACAATAACAAAAACAAACTAACCGATCAAGGCAGCGGTAGACTAGCAACTCCCATGTTCTGCGAGGTAAAATTACAGGTTTTTTCAATGGAGTCTAGTGGCATTGAAGAGAGCATAGATGGATACAACGTGTTCAGTTCCCTGGCGGAAAGGGCTGTCTAACGGCAATGTAAAGCGGTGAAAATAATCTAAACCTAGTGTACGCATAAACGGATATTGTTTTTTTTGGTGGCTGAAATATGTTTTGCTGCTGGCCCCGTCCACAGCAGTATAATGCTTTGCTCCGGTGCCGGTAATCCTGTCTGTTTCTCCAAGCGGGGAGCGTGCCGATCATCATCTACTGTAACTAATACACCTACTATATATAAGTACCTCATAAAACCCCACTTCAAAACATCCGAACTGTCCCTTTAACGTCACTAGCATGAAACCTACCATTATTTTGTAATGGTATTTTGTTCAGATGAGTCCAAAGTCCATCATCATGTTTTTCGTGCCGCCTCCAACTTCTTTGTTGTTGAAAAAGAAACTACCTTCTAGCCATGTGGTGCTAAATAGCATTAATGTTTGTCTTATATTGGCAACCTTACTCAATGACATACTACTGCTTAAAGTGCACACTACACTACTCACGCTCATACCTGTTTGTGGCCACAAAATATAATCAAGAGCTCTAGCCAGCCACATTCTCAGGAGATATCACATGTAGTTTGTAACGTCCTTTGATTTGACAACTGACGAGAAACTAATTCTGACCATTTGTCTTGATTTCCTGAATGTTAAGGGGTTCAAAAAAAAGTCTTGTCGTTTAAATTGTTTTCCCACAGCAGACCGTTAACACACAGTAATCGTTGCATGTGTCCATATGTGGTTGAAAGGGAACTGAATGAGATGAATCCTGTTATGAATCCGCCTGCTACACAGTCCCATCAGTGACGTTTTTATTATTTAGAGAAAAGGGGGGATTGTTTTCTACGATTAAAAATGAAATCCTTGAATGTTTTCAAAAAGATGCTGCCTGTCTAGCAATCTCTACGACCGTGGACTGTTCTTAACATTTGCATACACTAAAAAAAAAAAAAAAAAAAAAATGAACTGATCATTTTCATTCTTTTATGTGGACAAGTGTATGCAAAGTAAAGTGTCCTCAGATGGTGCTTTGTACAGTAATAAGATATTGTTCATATATGTGGATCAAACGACCTGTAATTTATCTTTAACTTAAAAAAATGAAAAGAGGAATTGCACAGAAACAGAACGGGGTTGCCATGTGTATTTAATGGCTGACTTCTCTAACGGATATTCATTCGCCTTTAAGTCCAGTGCACAAGCTGATGGATGGCCCTACTGTCTGTTCCTACACTACACTACCGCTCAGCATTGCCCCGTAGCTGCCTCTCATTGAAGAACTTTTTATTAAACAAGTGAAAGTTGAGAGATGCCGCTCTTGTTTCTTTGTTTTTTTTTTTGTTTCCAATAGCATGATCCACTAGCAGGACTATATCTCTCATAGCTGACTGATGCAATTTGATGTATGTTAACACTATCATTTTGTAAGAGTATTTTATTTTTGTGTGTAATTAGTTCTAATTAAACTTGCCTTTGTCTAACAATGTAAGGCCTTGTACAAAATATCTGTCCTGTGCTTTTTCCTGTTTGAATGCGTTGTTTCAAAAAGGGAAGGGAAATCGTGGAGCATTTCTGGGGCGCGCCGCCATTTTAGGAGGGCAGCGTACAGAGCTACGGTAGATTATCATTATCTGTCACCGGTCTATTCATCTGTCATCTGTCAATAGTATATCATAAGAAATGTATAAAGTATGTGCGAAAGACAAATACCCATATAAAAAGAGGCAAACGGAGGCAAAGGGGCGATATATTACAAAATTGAAGTTTGTTTATGATATCAATCCTTACAAATTAGGAGGACCTTGACAGTTTGCCACCCATTACGGTCACTGATGTGTTTTGGCGTTAGTGAACATCTGTCAACAGTTCAAAATATGTTCATCTCTGGAAGCCGATGTCCAATTTACAAACGGGTAGGTATAGGACATTAAGATCTACAAGCCAAATGCCAACTACACGTCATCTTGACAAAGATAAGATAGCTCTACCGATATCTTGCAAAATGAAACCCATAACGGCCTACCTTTGTGTCTGACTGTATAGTATATATACTACAATTTGGCTTTTGTATCTTATTCACTGTGCAGTGTTTTGTGTTATCCTTTGATATTTGCATTAAACAGCCAGCGGATGGCACTCTTACCCTTTTACTCCAAAAATGGCTGACTTACTGTACCATTCCCTATGTCATAAAAAGCTTTCTCAGCTGATTTATTGTTAGGTTATTTACAACAGAAGAGCGATTCAATAAGTCCTTTGAACAGCAATTATTTACATTAGATCAATTTGTCAGGGGCTTGTTCGTACCATACTGGCTGAGAATACATTTCAAGTGGGGGGTGCAAATACTCTTGCTTTACATGTGAATGTCCCGTGCCCCTGACCACCCACTGATACCACTCTGGATTAGACCATCTGGCAGATGGCTCAGAGGGTGAGGGGGGCAGGGAAAGGAGGTAAAATGACAATGGATGAAGGTGTTGGAAAGTAGGTGTGAAGTACAGTTTTTGTTGTTTTGTAGAAATGCAACTGCATCATGCTACAGAGAGGTCTTTAAAACAGTCTTTCTACACTGACTGGAAAGAGGTTAGACTTCATCAGGATGATAATGGTTCATATTTTGAGGGTTCCCTGTGTAATCAGCAGGGCCGGAGCCAGCTGTTGTAAACATCCGGGGCTCAGCCCAAACCTAGGGAGGTCCGGGGAGGATTTTTTCAAGTATACACTATTTTTCAAGCCATTTGACGATAGAATGCTTAAAAATCAGTACATAATTTGGGAAAAACATGATAGTTGCCAAGGGATAAAATCCTCCTGTAGAGCCTGCATCCTATTTTGTATCTAATTGTTCTCCAACTGTCTTCATCAGTCGGAACCCCTAAGGGCCCAGACACACCAACCCGACATGAAAGAACTAGCAGCAACGAAGGCCACCAGTTGCTTCGCCTTATGACGCCTTTGTCTTGGCCAAAGAGTTGCACTCGAACACACCTCAAAGACTACACCCGACGGCCAACTACCACGTACGTTCCATGTCTGCGTGAGAGGAAATAACTCTCCGTACCTGCAGGACTCGGAAGTCTGTATTTGTCATTCCAAAAGGGAAACTGGAAGACCTAGAACGGCGGATATACAAGCCGCTGTTATGATGCGTTCATGAAATAAAGCGGCGCCTGCCAACCATTTTCACACCACTCTTCCTCACCACTTAGCTGTGTTGTGAAAATATCCATGTATTGGAATGATCAGATGAGAAGAAGATGAAAAATGAAGGGAGCCTTCTGTGTTTTTCCTCTTGACTTTACTCGTTGGCTTGCTTTCCTCACTTCCATTTCTCTTGTCATGCACTGCTTCGTTTAAGCTGAGCAGCCAATCAGAGTGATTTCTCTCACCGACGAGCGCCGCCAATTAAACAAGCTGAATTGGCCTTAAAAAACTGACACGGGCAGACTAGGGCCAACGGTGCAAGATACAGTGAAAAAAACTTGGCCAACAAACACTCACCTACGGCCCCAAACTTTCCGACGGCCGACTGTCAGCTTGGTGTATCAGGGCCTTAGTGGAACAAATATTAAGGATAACTAATTTTCACTCCTGCCACCTAAAAAGAGGCAAAAATTGTCTGATCTGATATGTTACGTAACATACATAGGTAGGGTAGGAATTTAGTGTAAACAGCATTACTAACTTGTAACTGATATTTGTTAAACTATGCTGGAGTAGAGTTCACAGAATGAATGTTTAGCTGACGAATCTGCTACATTTGAATCCATATCATCATAATCTGGGATGCTTTAATTGCAAATCAATGCAAACCTCAACAATGCCAAGTAAATAGGCCAACAGAAGAACATTGAATCGATCATATTGGATTTCTTTAGGGAGTAGCATAGTAGTAGTTGTAGCATAAAACAACCCCCCATAACAATGTTAGGGCGCACATACATAGATGGCAGTATTTGCCCAGTAATGGAACTTTTGCTCCATTCATTTGCCGGTCCAGTCAGAGAGACAGGACAAGTGACACAAAGTTTAAGTTATTTTAATAACCTAAAAGATTCAGGGCTTTTGAGAAAACATTTGGGGCTGGAACCACCCCTGGTAAAGAAAAAGTATGTCAAAGACATACAACACATATGATGTTTGTGTATTTTGTCTAACATAATTTAGGCCACTTTCATAGAGAATTCATACACATTTTATTTTATTTTTTATGGTGTAGTATCATAATGAGCTGCTCCCGTCTGGCCGTCGATTCAGGGTCCCGGTGGGCAAGCCGGAACATATATAAGAGGTCTTTTATTCCCCATGCCACACAGATACTGAATGCAAAATGACTGCACTAGGGAAGACCTTAAGTATTTTGAACGGTGTAATTTATCCCCATCTGTTGCTGATGTTTCCTGCCAATCTTCACAATTGTACGTTTGTTGTTGTATGTTTTGTAACAGGGCAGAGTGTTTTGCTGACTGTATGTTTTTAATGTTTGAATTTCATGTCATGTTTGAATTTATCTTTTATGTACTAGAGAAGCCAAAGACAAATTTCCACTAAGGTGGACAATAAAGTCAAAGTAAAGTAATCATGTAAGACAAAATATATATTTTTAAAATTCAGTTAGTGACTAAACCTCACTCTCACTGTCTTTTTGGTCCACCATTGAGCTCAGGGGGCAGCCTACATGACCTAATTTTTACCTTTTTCCACACTTTGAACATCAATATACCCTTTTTTGTACAGAAAAATCTGTAATCTAGGTTTATAATAATCTCTTAAACATCTGCTTGTCCACTTATTTAAAAAAGAAGTTAAGTAAAACGTCATCAAACGGGCCACAATGGGTGTAATTAAACAATACAAAAGAGGAACAAAAAAAAAAAGTAGTCTCTTTCATGTTTGGGTTGGTCCTGATGACGTCACTTACCGTAATGTAACACATCGGAAGCGTTGTCATAGCCGGAGCACCAGTTTCTGTCTCGTACATATCCATCCACACTGAACATTTGTTGAAACCATTAAAGCATCAGAAAGGAAACACCGGGGAAACAAAATAGAGCGTTAAAAGAAAATACATTCATCGTTTATGTAACGTTAGAGATTTGTTTTCGATCGGCTCTAATGTTACATAAACGAAATTTTTTGAAAGAACCTCTCATATGTTTTTCTGCCTAATCTAACTTAACTTATAGACTATATATTTAGTGGAGGGTAAGGAGATATATATGTAGTATTATCAGTTAGTTATAGTGAACGTTAACAGTCAGTTTCACTGGTGTCCGACGGGCTCTATGTTATCAGCCGTTAGGAAGCTGAAGAAGTACACCGTGTGGCGGATGAATACATCGGAAAGGAGGGGGACTTCCTCTCGGCCATATATAAACCGGGTCTAATTTTTACATTACCGGCATTTCAGCATCAACTGCCGGTCGGGATATTTTTTAGTCGGTGGTTAAAAAACCACAAGTAAAAGGGTATTTATCTTTTTTTATTTACACAACTTGTTTACAAAAAATGCCTGGATATTCCGACAGAGACCGCGGCAGAGACAGAGACAGAGGGTGAGTACCTGGTTTTAGACGAGTTTCTCCATCGTGTGGTTTCGTAGAAATGGCTGACGAGAACAAGACTCACAACCTCGAAGAAATACACTATAAGAACTAAAATGGTGTCAGGAAAAAACGTTAGGAAACAGTTAGAATTTGAATTTTGAATTTTAAACGTTTTAATCAGCTTGAAAACCGGCAGTTGGGTTGTCTTTTATTCAAACCAACAGAAGGCCGTTGATCGGGGCCCGTTGTCCGTTGGCTCGAGGCCTAGTTTGGCCTCGTGCCCCGGCAACAGCCACTTCTCGTTAGCTTTAACGTTAGCTCAACGTTAGCTTTAACGTTAGCTTACCGGTAACTCGGCCGTTACATCATCACTGCCACCATCTCTTTATTCACAATACTGATCGTGGATAAACTAAAATACTTTCCTGCATAATAATAATAAAGTTTAGTTCGTGATATTCAGTCCGTTGCTAACGTGTAATAATGGTGTTGCTAAGGCCGGCTAACGTTCTACAGCTGGCTAGTCGGCTTTTCGCCATGTGGCAGCAGCGTGAATGCGGATACAAAATGCCGGCTGGTTTTTCCATTGTTCCTCTGCTGGTTGGAAAGTATATGGCAGCTGTAATCGTTTCACAGAGTGACGCAGTTAAAGATGGGCCTATGTTCGTTATCACCTGCCTGTTGGGCCCTGAGTGTGACTTTATAAACCACCAGACTTATAATAGTTATGTTTTTATTGCAGATATGGCGGCGGTCCTCCTCGCTTTGGTGGTAACCGTGGTGGTGGTGGTGGTGGAGGAGGAGGTGGAGGAAAGTTCGGCAACCCCGGCGAACGGCTTCGGAAGAAACAATGGAACATGGACGAGCTCCCAAAGTTTGAGAAAAACTTCTACCAGCAGCATCCCGACGTTGCCCGGAGGTCCCCGGTATGTAACGTTATATAGTCAGCATGGTCACCATGGGGTGTTACATAACATGTGCTCCTTCTCCTTCCTGCACGTGTTGCAGTTATGCAACCGGTTATGATGACCACTGAACTCGCTTTCTTTCTTATCTTTGCAGCAAGACGTTGAACAATACAGAAGGTCCAAAGTAATTACATTTAAGGGAAGAGAATGCCCAAATCCTATCGCCAACTTTCACGAGGCCGCCTTCCCATGTAAGTTTTAAAAATGATTGAGCATCACATGTACACATTTCACCAAAGGATGTTTGCATCTCAATTAATTGTTGTCCTCTTTTTCTCCAGCTTACGTGATGGATGTGATCAATAAACTGAACTGGACTGAACCAACACCCATCCAGGCTCAGGGCTGGCCTCTGGCTCTTAGTGGCAAAGATATGGTCGGCATTGCGCAGACGGGCTCCGGCAAGACGCTTTCTGTAAGTTGCATGTTCTCTCTGATATTTAGAAAATACTGCGTTAATCTGTACTGATCAGTGAGGATGTGGTTATCAAAATTACATTTGTCTAGCTCATGAGAGTGACTGTTATGTGTTTGCATTGCAGTATTTGTTGCCTGCAATTGTGCACATCAACCACCAGCCTTTCCTGGAACGTGGAGATGGCCCCATCGTAAGTAGTCATTACGCAACGTTGCATCTGTTCACACGCATACCTTTTGATCCACCCCTTCCAAAAAGCACTTTCTTTGTCTGTCTCAGTGGCTCGGTGAGTTGTCGTAGAAGGGAATATTACCTCATCACTGTGGGTGAGATGGCAGCGACACTGGCTGACTAATCTCAATCAGTGATGAAACAAATGGACAGTGTAGTAGCCCCAGTGTCATTTCTAGAACTAAAATATTCTTCAGAAACTCCTATTTTTCTCTAGAAACTTAAAAAAAAAAAAAAGAAATTCCCCCTTCAGTAAAAAAAAAACAAAGGATAATACTTTTTGATTTATTAACACTTTTTTTTTATCAGAAATAAGTGACCCTGCTCTACCACGAGTGGTCTGATGTTGAAATGTGGGTTTCCTGACCTATTTTATTCCAATAATGGGAACTGAATGAAATGTGTAGCTGTTTGTTGCCTTGCGTGTACTGAAAAGCCATAATTTCCCTCTTGACAGTGCTTAGTGCTGGCCCCGACCCGTGAGCTTGCACAGCAGGTGCAACAGGTGGCTGCAGAATACGGCAGAGCTTCTCGCCTCAAATCCACCTGTATCTATGGAGGAGCACCCAAGGGACCCCAGATCCGTGACCTGGAAAGAGGTATTGTAGCTTTTTTATTGTTAAATACTTAAAAGATTGCCGTTTTTCATGGGTTTAATTGTCACCATGATGCTTCCATTGAAGGTGTGGAGATCTGCATCGCCACTCCAGGAAGGCTCATTGACTTCCTTGAAGCAGGGAAGACGAACCTTCGTCGATGCACTTATCTTGTCCTGGATGAGGCCGACAGAATGCTGGACATGGGTTTTGAGCCACAGATCAGGAAAATTGTCGACCAAATCAGAGTAAGTTTTACTTGGATGGCTGTAAACTCAGATGTGAAGTTGAATGCCTCGTGTCTTACTTTAAGGGAATGTGTTGCTAACTGTTACTGTTTTCGCAGCCTGACCGTCAGACTCTGATGTGGAGTGCCACTTGGCCCAAAGAGGTCCGCCAGCTGGCTGAGGACTTCTTGAAGGAGTACGTCCAGATCAACGTTGGGGCGCTGCAGCTCAGTGCAAACCACAACATCCTGCAAATCGTGGATGTTTGCAACGATGGAGAGAAGGAGAACAAGTGAGTAATATATCCATGGCAGTAACGGCAAGTGTTGTTGAAGCTGATGTTTTCGTAATAACTTTATGCGACTGTGACGCATTCTTTAAACAGAATTTACAATTTTGGTGACGGTGACCATCTTCTTTTCCAGGCTCATCCGTCTGCTTGAGGAAATCATGAGCGAGAAGGAGAATAAGACCATCATCTTTGTAGAGACAAAGAGGCGCTGTGATGACCTCACAAGGAGAATGAGAAGGGATGGGTAAGTGTTGATTAAAATTAGGGATGCAGTAATCCATCTTTTTCAGTCCCGATAAGATAGCGGCCGATACCGAGTACCAAATTACCAAAATACCGGTGAAAAATTAATAAACTGCATGCCTCAAACATTGCTTTCCTATCTTGGTAAAACTAAATTAACAAACGCATAGATATACATTTATTGAATTGTTATTTATCATTAAAATAATAAATCGCCAGAATCTTGGTTTAAAAAAAGGGTAAACTTCTTTAATGCAGCAACAAATTGGTAAAAACTTGGAACAGGAATCAAAATTCCAGTATATAATGTGTATAGTATATAAACATTAGTGAATTAAATAGATCGGCCCCATAGTCACCGATATCCGATCCAGCTATTTGAGTCAGTATCTGCCTAATTAAAATACTAATTCTGTTGTACTGACCTTACTGTTCTGAAGTACTTGTATGGGCATTGATTAACACTTAAACCCTCAATCCTGTTAGGTGGCCAGCTATGGGAATCCATGGAGATAAAAGCCAGCAGGAAAGAGACTGGGTTCTCAATGGTAAGCTTGCATCACCAGTAAATCCCTAGTTAATCAGAGTTGTATAACTTGGAGGAATTGTTAATCATGTCTGATTTTTATTCTTTTACCTTTTCAGAGTTCAAATATGGAAAGGCTCCAATTCTCATTGCAACAGATGTTGCCTCCAGGGGTCTAGGTCAGTATCCTCCCTGAACAGTTTTGTCCTCTTAATGTATTTCAAAAAGAAAGTGTATTTGCTTTCTTTAACTCTTCTGCTTCTTTCTGAGTTTCTCCCCTGACCTGAAGGAGCAGTCTGTGTGGCAGGGCCTTGGCATGACAAGCCCAGGTCTCCAGAGGGGGAATGAGGATTCTTGGAGGTGTCCTGACTGGCGAGGCACGGGTCTCCCAGTCGCGCAGATATACAGAGGTGACCAGGCCCAAGTGCAGCATAACGCGCTGGCCTGCCTAAAAACGGGGGGCGAGTTGAGGGCTGGCCACAGTTCCTCCCCCATACGCTCGTCTGTTCTCTTGGCAATGGTTTGGACTGCTTCACACACACACCCAGGCTCTGTAACTGTCCCAGCTCAAAGCCCAGCTACACTGTCTCCTATTGTCTTGCATGTATGTTTGGGCGCTCCACTGCAAGCTATTTGAGTCATTTGGAAGGTGCTTTCTGTTGCGTAAAGTCGTTGTAAAGCATGGGTGGCGTTAACGTTGCAGTTTCTAAACTTCTGTCGGAAGAGCAGTCTGTCAGATCGGTCATACCTTCACCTCTGTAATGACATGGCTACTGGCGCTTTTGGTGACAGTGGGACATGCTAGTCGGACACACTTGGACACAAATCCAAGCTCACACTCCTCCCTCGCCTGCGTTTCAAAGTCATGTCGAGACCTGCCAACGAGAGACATTATGATCAAGTGAACACGGGGTCTGGATAAATCTTGCCATGCCGAGTGGGGATGCACGTTTTGTAGGCATCCTGCAAATTGGTTCAGATCTACAGTTTTTTGGCAAGAGACACTGCAGTGTGAGCTTTATAGCAAGTATCTCAAGAGTGCGACAAAGGGACCTTGGTTAAGTGCTAGTTGAAGCACACTAGGAGGCAGTAGTGTGCATAGCAGCCCTACTGTATAGCGACACCTGTGGGTCACTTGACAATATGTGGGGCGTGTGCTGCAATGGGAATGGACTAGTGAATGCATACTCCAAAAAATGGTAAGACTTCTGATCCCTTCTTTCTGAGGTGGTAGGAGGAGGATTTTTATTTTATCCCACTGGATGGGAAGCCAATGGAGTGTGCATCGTTTCTCTTTTCCCACCGTAGTCTCCCCGGGGAGTAAATGTTTGTCTAGTTTTGACTAATGCTAGTCTTTTACAGCTTTATGGATTTGCCAGCCGTTCTCATGACCGCACTAACTTGGCCTTTTTGTTTTTGATCTGGTTGTTGTGGTGGCGCTGGCGCACATTTCTGTGTGTGCTGTCCTCCTTTTCCTTCATGGCACACCGCAACACAATCTTACAGATGTTGAAGATGTGAAATTTGTCATCAACTTTGACTACCCCAACAACTCTGAGGACTATATCCACCGCATTGGCCGAACAGCTCGTAGCCAAAAGACAGGCACGGCTTACACCTTCTTCACTCCCAACAACATGAGGCAGGCCAGCGACCTCATCTCTGTGCTCCGCGAGGCCAACCAGGCCATCAACCCCAAGCTCCTCCAAATGGCGGAAGACAGAGGAGGTAAATCTAATTGGTGAGATACAGAAACTGTGCTGTGAACCGCAGCCACTCTTTTTCTGCTGCTCTCCTTTGCTTGCTTGAAGTGAAGGGGGTTATTATCATTATCATTATCATTATTAACTTCTGTATCTCAAAACCATTTCTGGTTAAATCTTTGTTTAAAGAACTTGTCTATAACCGTGCCTCATTTGTTTCCTTTCCAGGTCGTTCAAGGGGAGGCCGCGGTGGTGATTACAGAGATGACCGTCGGGATAGGTATTCTGGAAGGCGTGATTTTGGCAGTTTTAGGGACCGGGATAATGGCAGAGGTTTTGACAACGGACCAAATAAAGCTTTTGGCACAAATACACAGAATGGAGGCTATGGGGGCGGCAACAACAACAGTAGTAGCAATGGCTTCAGTGGAGGCAGCTACAACGGTAATGGACAGTCCAACTTTAACAACCAAACCGGAGCCTTTGGAGGCCAGAATTTCCAGCCCCAACAGTTTGCTCTCGCTAAGACTGGCGCACAGACCGGCGCCAGTCATCCCCCATTCCCCTTCCCCCAGGCACAGGCTCCGCAGCAGCATCCTCCACCGCTGGTGCCGTACCCCATGCCTCCCCAGTTCTCTCAGTAAACGCACCGTACACTTGAAAGAAGTAACTTATTGCTTTTTGTCTTGTTCAGTTCTACACTTGATACAGAATTTTTTTTTTTTTTTTTTGTATTTACACAACAGGGTTACAAACAACTTGAACCTCTATCAAGCCTTTTAAGATCTGCAGTGCAGCAGTAGTGGTGTTGCACACTTTTTTTTTTTTTTTTTTTCTTATTACTATTTAATTTGTTACATTCCCACAGTAATGTTTAGTTATGTTTTGTACTAGGTAATTACAAATGTATTGGTTTTTCATGTGTATCTTTGAAAGTGATGTTAAGCTCCTAACTTGGAAGTGCACTGCATGATCTTTCAAATAAAACATAAAATCAGATTTGCTGTGTTGTTTTTCTTAACTTTTGTGCTAGTTACTATTGACATTTATTCTGAAGAAAATGGTTTACACACATGTATTACCCCTTCTGTCCAGAAGGTGTCATGATTCACAAATATACTGACTCAGGCATCATGTTTAGTCTTCGGTATGGTAACATCTTGAACCAGCAGACACTTTGTGTGTCATATTACATTATTGAAATCTGCTGTGACCAACTGCTGGTTGTAGTGTTGTAGCAAAAATAGAAATTCATCTGTTATACATGTTGCCTCCTTTGTGTCCCAGCAGAAGAAAGGGATTGGTTACTCAGTTTTTGTCAGTCTAGTGCCATCACATACTGGCAAAGTTGACTTATAGTGGCATCAGGGCAACACTAATGACCTTTTGATGACATGGTTCTCGAAACATGTTTTCATATCGTCCCATTGGCTAAAATGGGACAATGTATGACCATACACCTGATCAGTAGACTGTCTCAACCAGTGGTTTTTAATGACTTTTTAATAGACTGTGCTCCCAGTGTGCATGAATTTAAACCTTTTAATAGAGAAAGAACAAACTCCTTTAAAAAGTCTTAAAACAATTGTGTGGCTGAAATGTGGTAGTATTAACCCTAACCTTTTATTCCCCTATCCTGTTCATCTTGTTGCCAACCTTAGGGGGGTTCTGACCCCCAGGTTGGGTACAAAGTATAGGAAAGCATGCTGTACACAGCATTATTATAATGTTATAAGGACACCAGTGATACAAGTTTTACATTCAAAGTGGCGATACGCTGTATTGGGAGACATTCGATATTAAAGAAGTCCTATCAGGATCAGCACCAAAATAATGTGATCAGGACATCCCTACTTTT
>CAKALU010051721.1:0-10945 GCA_916700995.1 Hozukius guyotensis | reverse complement strand
CTCAGAGAATTGATTTCAAAATACTCCTGCTGGTTTACAAAGCACTAAATGGTTTAGGGCCAAAATACATTTCTGATCTTCTGCTGTGTTATGAACCATCCAGACCTCTCAGGTCATCTGGATCAGGTCTGCTTAGTGTCCTCAGAGTCAGAACTAAACATGCAGAAGAAGCAGCGTTCAGTTTTTATGCACCAAATATCTGGAACAAGCTCCCAGAAACCTGCAGGTCCAACTCCAACTCTGAGTTCTTTTAAATCAAAGCTTCAAACTTTCCTGTTTGCTGCTGCCTTTTATTAAACCAGATAATGATCTTATACTGCACTACAGCTTTTACTCTTGTGTGAAAATAGAGACTTTATTGTCATTGAAAACAACGAAAAACAGTTTAGCAGCTGTTATACTCTATTTTAGCTTCTATCCTAGCTTTTATTTTTAGCTTGTTTTTTTTTTCTAATCTTTAATGTTTTTATGTTTTTACAACTGTTTTAATTATGTCTTAATGTTCTTGAATGTTTATGTAAAGCACTTTGAATTGCCCTGTTGCTGAAATGTGCTATACAAATAAAGCTGCCTTGCCTGAATTGCACAAAGTTTATAATATGAAGTAAAAAAAAAAATAGGTCACTGGTTCTGAAATCAAATTAACACAGAATTATCAGAATAAGAATCAGAACTGTGTTTATTGCCAGGTGTAAGAGGTATACACTAGGAATTTGCTTTGGTTTTGTTGGTGCAAATAAGCAGTATAATAATAATAACAATAGAATAGATAAAACGTTAGAATAAAATAAGAATAAAAATAAAAAATTGAAATTCTACCAATATACAATATAAGCTATAAACAAAAATAAACATGATATTAACAAATAGTGCAAATATTGCTGAAATATCAACAGTTATCCGGTTAACTAATCTACTAATCCTTCTGCAGCCTAATTTTCTGCGTTGCGTGAGCAAAGTTACAGGTAAAAGGTAAACAAAGCTGCTTATAGTTCATGACTGATACTAAAAAACACCTGCTACATGCAATGCTGCAAGTTTAGCTGAAGCTACATCTCTCATAAACACAATTTTAGTTTATAAAAAAATGCATAGGAGGCTAGAAAAGAGGCCATGTGGTCTTTAGCTTGTTTTTATTTTCTAATCTTTGGTGTTTTTATAGCTGTTTTAATTATGTGTTAATGTTCTTTTGCACTTTGTCTTAATGTTCTTGAATGTTTATGTAAAGCACTTTGAATTGCTCTGTTGCTGAAATGTGCTATACAAATAAAGCTGCCTTGCCTAAAGTGCACAAAGTTTATAATATTAAGTAAAAAAATAGTTCACTGGTTCTGAAATCAATCAATCAACAGTTATCCTGTTAGCTAATCTACTAATCCTCATTTCCACAAAGCCTCATTTTCTGCGTTGCATGAGCAAAGTTAACATGGTAAACAAAGCTGCTTATAGGTCTTTCCTCTTGATCCACTAGTGGAGCCTCTTCTTGACTCCATGGGAACACAACTCAACGTTAGCTAACTAGTTAGCATCACATCACTGCTGCAAGTTTAGCTGAAGCTACATCTCTCGTAAACACAGTTTAAGTTTAAAAAAAATACATGAATTGAAACGCATAGGAGGCTAAAAAAAGAGGCCATGTGGTGTAAGACACAATACTATAAGTATCAAGTAAGTAAAGTAAGTTTTAACAGCGAGGAAGAGGAGTTAGGTTAGCATGTTAGCATGTAGCTAGCAGCAGCACAAGGTGCTTCACTAGCGGCCCACATAAAGACATTTATAGATGTGTTTATCACTGACATACCCCCAGATTATGTAGTTCGTCTTGACATTTTTCGGCCAGGAGAACTCCCCGAATATAACTTCATCTCCTTTAGCGACGATTTCCTTTTTCTGGATGTTATACTGACGAAGAACACTCAACACATCCGCCATCTTCACTCGTCTTCATGTAGTGTGTTTTCAAAGGACCCCAGTTATCAACATCGAGTGGGCCTCGCAAGATGCCTGATCGGAATTTTTTTTTAGACCAGGGGTCAGCAACATGCAGCTCTGGAGCCACATACGGCTCTTTAGCTCCTCTCCAGTGGCTCCCTGTGGATTTATAAAAATGGAAATTAATAACTGTTTTTTTGTTTACATTTTCATTTTCATTTATCATTGTTGTAGGTCTATGGTACGACGGAGTATTAGGGTCAGATTGAGGAAAATAAATAAATCTGAGATTTCGAGAATAAAGTCATTATATTATGAGATTAAAGTCACAAGTTTAAGAGAAAAAAGTCGTAGTATTATGAGAATAAAGTCAATATTATAAAATAGTAATTTTACGAGTTATTTTCTTTTTTTCTCGTAAAGTTTTGACTTTATTCTCGTAATATTATAATTTTTTTCTCTTAAAGTTATGACTTTATTCTCGTAAAGTTATGAGTTTTTTTCTCGTAAAGTTATGACTTTATTCTCGTAGTATTACGACTTTTTATCTCGTAAAGTTATAACTTTATTCTCGTAATATTACGACTTTTTTCTCGTAAAATTCTGACTTTATTCTGTAAATCTCAGATGTTTTTTCCCTCAATGTGACCCTAATACTCCGTCGTACATTTGGTCTTTGGCCCTCACTGCATTAGACTTATATACTATATACTTAGACTATAAACTGTGTTACCTTCATCACAATGCTCAAATGTTTTGCGGCTCCAGACAGATTTTTTTTTTTAATTTTGCCTAAAATGGCTCTTTTGATAGTAAAGGTTGCTGACCCCTGTTTTAGACCGATTGTCAAAGCTGGCAGTAGACGCATTTTTCTCATTTTCTGATTAGCTTTTTTATCTTCCTAACACTAGCTCTAAGCAGCTTATAATATATAGTTAGAGCTACTAATGCCAAGATTTTTTTTAATCAAAACATAATTTATTTCCTAATCATTTGAAAAAATGTATGCAAATAACCACTATAGATGACAATAACAAAGTAAAATAATAACATTTAGAGTTTTTGACGGTTGGAATGTAGCACAACAAAGAAAGTGAAAGCAGTGCTCTGTTTATTTAAATGTGAAATTGCAATAAAAATATTTAATAATAGATAGATAATTGTGATAAATAATTATGATCTCAAAATTGATCAAAATAATTGTGATTGTAATTGTGGCCATAATTGTGCAGCCCTAATGTATGCTCTTATTTACTTAAAAACAGGCCCTTAATCCTTCTGTTACTGATGAAAGCAAATTTGGGCTCAAAATGTTACACTTTCCTTATTGTGATCAAGACAAAATTTTAAAGGGAGCAGATGACTGTTTCAGTAGCAGTCATATGATTACAGAAAAGTGATTGTGTCCTATGGCTCAACCCTATTACAAGTGTCTATCTAACATAACAACACGAATAACACTAACTCATGACAAACTGTGTGTTCAAATGCCTCGTCATTCTGGAAATTGAGAGCACAGGAACATCAGCATTAATATAAATGTGAAAAGGAACCTCGTCCCATTTGCCTGATTAAATCTGCGCCCATCAAATTGCGAAATTCATTTTACCTGGTGTTTGTGTAAGCCTGTTTTCCTCGCAAGATGCCTGATCTGAATCAAACTTTTTTTAGACCGATTGTCAAAGCTTGCAGTAGACGCATTTTTCTCCATATTTGCCAGGTCGAAACATAAACTTAATTTATGATATTAATTAATTGTTTTTTGTCGTGCACAGGGAGACACTGTACTGGTAGAGTCCTAGTGCCTTGGTCAAGGACACTTCCACGGTTTGGACACTTTGGTCACAGTCAGCAATACTTCTACAAGAAAGTAATGTATACAGTATATTCAGGAATTTCCAGGAAGGCAGACAGTTATTTGTAACATAGAAAGCCAAACAACAATATTTTAAGAGCAGCAAAGTGTTTATTAGGGGTTTACATTGTCACTACAGTCAAGTACTTACATGTAATGGATGCAACAATAATGATGGAAAAGGAGTTAACCATGGTGGTGAAACACTGCCATACCTCATAATAACCATCTCTCGTGTCAAGACTTTCAACTACAAACGATCATATTATACAAATATTTTAGCTTTATAGAATTTTGACCGTTAACCGAACAGTGGACATTGTCTTACCATTGAAAAGGACAGTTATCGGCATGAGGGGGACAAAAAACCTTCACAGTAACATGGTCAGGAAATTATTCCTCTTCATAAAATTAATGAGTGACAAGTTTAGTGAATGCTGTCAGTAATTACAGCAATTACTGTTGACTAAAACAAGAAGCACCACTGTAGTCGTTTGCTTTCATTTCCCCCCAAAAATGAATTGGCCCCTAACGCTAAATCACTGTGTTTTATTCTGTGTTTGAAGAAATATAAAGAATTGTTCTTTAAATCTCTACAGTTACACGTTTTACAAAAGTACATTCAGTTACTTTTACTCCAGGAAGGTAGCAGTTATGTTAGTTTTTTTGCATAACATTCTTACATCAAAAATACGGAAATATTAATGTGCTAGCGGATTCAGTCTCTGTAAACAGATTTTAAATAGCTATGTCCTTCCTGGACATATTAATACAGTGAAATCAAATGCATAGAATTCAGACTAAAATATGAGAATAAGTCCATCTCTCCAACTTACAGTAAACTGACTTATAGCTTCAAACATTGGCATTATAGTTTCACAAAGGAAAAATCCCAAATAAAATGTATCATCACATTTAAGAGCACCAAGGGTATTGTTTTATCGGACACACTTGACAATTTTAAAATAAAATCGTCTTAGAGGAAAACAAATGTTAATACAGCTAAAACTGTACCTAGGCTAAAGGCAAGAGTAAATGGAATTCTAGACATGAATATTACTATAAAAAAAAAAAAAATCTGACCAAATTAATCAATTAATTTGAAAAGTCAACAGAACACATTGCACTTCTTTGACTTTTGGTGCCATGTTTCAACTCCTCTTGTACTGTATATCTATTAATCATTTATAATAATGCTACATGAGACAGAGGGACAGGCTTTCAAATTCAAAATGCCTCTACCATCACATCAAATGTGCTAAATTCATACCATAGATACATACTAGAAACAGTAAATCCCCTACAAACAAACCTACAGTTGCACTACGCCTCAAACATTCAAACTCTGTTCCTCTTATTGAACCTGCCAACATCTTGCTATAAATGAGTGGAATTTATTGTTCAATGGGTTAGTGTCTCACCAAGAACCATCAAAGCACTTAACATACAGAGTGCTGTTTGCACTTAAACTCTTGACAGCATGATATGCAATGACATATCATGTCTTATCACTTCCTTTTCAAATTTCAGAAAAAAAATATATGTATGTAACTTGTCCAGTGTTGTCCAGCCCGCTGGACACTTTGTCAATTGACTCGTGAGCGACACAATACAAAAAGAGAACTTGGAATTGTAAATGTCAACATCTTTTGGATTAGTGCTGCTACATGCTAAGTGTGCCACGGTTGGTACACTTCTGTGCCTTCCTTTTGTGCTCCAACGACACGATTCAGAGATGGTCCCGATACTTTATCAGATCAGATCCTGGGCGAGGTTACGAATGACGCTCAAAGCTCCAAGGTCGAAGCCACAGATGCTCAGTAAACCCCGGTCTTCCGTGTCTGCGATGGCGTGTCCGATGGAAGATAGCCCGCACATCACCAGCTTGGAATTGGCCCCTGATTTCTGTTGAGAAATTAAGTATGCAATACAACAGATTTACTTTTGTTTGGTCATTGTTTCTGCAAAGAGCATGTGTATGTATGCTAGGGCTGCACAATTAATTGAATATTAATCGCGATCAAGATTTAGATATTGACGTTTAAAATGCTCCGCTCATAGAAAACTCTGCTGCATTGATCAAGCGCTTACAAAACTAACAGCTAGAGATGCACCGTCGATCAGCAGCCGATAGAAACCGGCCGGTTTTCAGCCGTCTCATATATCAGATTTTTTGCCGGTCACACATGCAGCCGCCACATGATGGCTTTACATCGGCACACTGCAGCACAGTCTAACATCACACCCACACAACACATCGTAGGTGTGGAGGTTCTTCAGCGTGAGTGAAGAAGACATAAAGCTTGCAATTTGTCACAACTGTAAGTCCAAAATAAGCCGTGGAGGAACAACCTTAAAACATTTGGAACAACTAACTTAATCAGACACATACATTGTAGTTTTCACAGCGATATAAAATAGATAATAGAGAGGGAATCATGACCTTTTTATCTTCCTAACACTAGCTCTAAGCAGCTCATAATATATTGTGATTAGAACTACTAATGCCAAGATTTTAATAGAAATGCAATTATTTATTTCCTAATCATTTGAATTTTGTGTTAATAACCACTAAAGATGACAATAACAAAGTAAAAGAATAACATTTAGAGTTTTTGATGGTAATTTGGAAATTGCAAAAAAATATTTTGTCCCTAAAATCTATGAATAATTGTGATCTCAATATTGATCAAAATAATCGTGATTGTAATTTTGGCCATAATTGTGCAGCCCTAATGTATGCTCTTATTCACTTAAAAACAGGCCCTTAATCCTTCTGTTACTGATGAAAACAAATTTGGGCTCAAAATGTTACACTTTACACTCCTTATTGTGATCAAGACAAAATTTTAAAGGAAACAGATGACTGTTTCAGTAGCTGTCATGTGATTACAGAAAAGTGATTGTGTCCTATGACTCAACCCTATTAAAAGTGTCTATCTAACATAACAACACGAATAACACTAACTCATGACAAACTGTGTGTTCAAATGCCTCGTCATTCTGGAAATTGAGAGCACAGGAACATCAGCATTAATATAAATGTGAAAAGGAACCTCGTCCCATTTGCCTGATTAAATCTGCGCCCATCAAATTGCAAAATTCCTTTTACCTGGTGCTTGAGTAAGCCTATTTTCTAAAACAATCTTTATTACAGAGGACATTATTCAATTAAATTCCCTGCCCCAAGCAGACACAAATGAATAAATGTACCTGTCTATGCTTCTTTAGAGACTCCACTGGGCTGGCGGTGAACGTCCACAACGGGTTGTTGGTCAGAATGATGAACGTGTCTACAGCTTTCCCATTCTCTGTGGCCCATGTGATGGGAAGGGTGCAGTCTGTGCTCCCACCCGGGATCTGGAACGTAGAGTACGGTGGGAAGGTCAGAAACACAACTCAGGAGCAAGATGTGTTCAGTGAAGTCAATATGAACACAATGTACTGCAAGCCGTTTTTAACATTTAATTGAACCACTCTCCTATCTGTAAATTAGAATTTAGATATCCATAACAGCATTTCTTCTAGTCAGAGTTGTATTCTCACCAGTCAGAGTGGTAATTAAAGATATCCATGATAACATTTGATAATGTTTGGTGCTGTGACTCACCTTAACCAGTTCAAATGTTGCTTGTGCGAGAGTCATGTCAGCAGAGATGGAGCATGGGATCAACACCCCTTCAGAGTAGGCCAGCACGTGTGTGTCTGCCTCCGTTCTTGCAAAAATCTGAGCCAGACAAAAAAGGTCAAAAGAAAAGCATGACATCACCATTTCAAATATCCCTCTCACACACACACACACACGTGCTTCTACAAGTATTCTCGCATATTACCATTGGCATGTCGCTCAGCTAATAACTCCTGTGGACTAAGATAAACGCACTCCGGAAGGAATTTCGCGTGTCAACAGACCAATTCTTTGACCCAGGTTTCCCGGAAAGACGGGGCGGCCCGAGCCCTGCTTACACACGCAGCTGTTTCAACTGGGACAACAGTTACCCACACACTGTGTGGCCATATAGCTCTATTACTGTCTTACCATGGTGATAGCTGCAGCGGCGACAGCAGTGCTGACTGACGTCCCTGGGACGATGCTGCTCAGTGATGTGCTCACGTCTACTGCCACTACGAAGCGTTTACCCACAGGCTCCACATTCTGGGGAACAACAGTACGAGAGGTTAAGTGTCGATGCGATTGGTTGCGGTCTTCTTTGATGGCCTGTGAGGAAAAAAAAAAAGAACCTACCATAAAACTCTTGTAGAAGGCAGAGTCCATTGCTTTGAGGATGTTGCTGTCTGGCTCCCATTTTGTTTTACCCTGATAGCCTTGGCCTCTTTTGTAGTTTTCAGAAGACAAGAGTATGCTGAAAGGGTGGATCCTTGCCTGGTGATTTCAAGATAGGCATAAAGAACTTGAACACGGACACGTGTTTAAATACAAAAACAGAACCGTAGCAAGACCTATAGGGTCCTACCTTCGTTAGTGCCGTCTCACTCTTGATTCTTTCACATACAGCTTGTGTTTCTGAACTTCCTGGTTCAAGAACTTTGTTTGACGTCATCTTACCCAAGACCCTTAGCAGTGATTGGAGAGGCATTTCCTTCAACAAAGCTCTCCATACCTCCAGAGAAAAAAAACATATCCCCTTTCTCAGTTTTACTGATTAAAATAAATATTTCCAAATGACAAAATGCTGTTTTGCAGCTGATTCTAAAGTGTTGGAAGTCAGAGCTTCCCTCCAGCATGAACCGCCTCACTCACCTGTTTGGACTTCAGGTGGTCCGTCAGCAGCTGCTCCCTCTCCAGTTTGTGTTCCTCTATTAAATTGACGACCTCCGTTTCATCACAACTGTGCTTGACCTTCTCCACCACTTCGAGATACGAAAGCACTTTGGCAACCTCTTCTGAGTTCTCTTTGTCAGAGTAAGCGAGCTGGACTTCTTTCCATCCTTTTGTTACATATTTGCTGATCAAGGCAATAGCTGAAAACACAAAAGGTATGACCATTACAGTCTTACTCAAGTGGTCTTTTTTCATTTAAGTCATGCCGTAGGGTTAAAACGTACATCTTAAACAACGTTAATAATAAACGTTGACGGACAGCTCTGTAACATCAATAACACTTTAATTTAACTGCAAGTATAATATTTCACTTTGCTAGGCGTAATATATACTTTAAATGAATTCAGATTTTGATTCTCACAAACCCTTGTTTTGGTCACATGAGGTTGGCACTGGTTACCATGGTTACATGTCTCCAACCGGCAAGGAGGCTCTCAGGAAGTGACGACGTATATTACTGCTCAGTGCGTCCAAAAAGATACTACTGTTTATTCACACAAAAGTATGTTGAACGACAGTACACATATTGAGTATGTAGTGCATGATATGTGATTTTGGACAAAGCCATACGATGTATTGGCACATACTAAATCTTTTTACGGCATACTAAGTAGTGTGGTAGTATGGGTATTTGAACACACAGTGTTTACCTTAGAGAGAACACGAGGGTGCGTCCTACGCTACATTAATGCTCTGGATATCGAATTTAGCATCTTTAAGAAACAAATATATTTAATGCATCACAGATAGGACACATCTTTTTTTAGTGAACATCCTTTTCAGCGAAAAACTATCTTGAATAAGGTAATCAGAAATCATAAGGTCCCCCTAAATAGAGGAAAAATACATTTTAAAAAGATCAACATTGTGTGAGTCTGTTCTTTCTTACATGATAATTCCTGTATTTTTAAAATCAGGCTCCATTTTTCACTTCTCTTCCACTGCCATGATAGCGAGCTAGATGTCTTTTTCAAGTCACTCGCAAAGGTATTCATCATTATCGCGATAATGGAAATTTACCACAATCAACTTGTTGTTGAGTGTTTTTTTTTATCACTATCTGCGATAAAATCCTATATCGTTCCATCCCTAATTGTCACTGCCTGTGTTGCTGATCCAGTAGTCACAAACACTTCACAATTACTGTATGTAATTTTATGAAAATACAACAGTAAATTGGTAATAAGAAGACCATCTCCAACACTGATTTAAATACACTAAACAGCATATTTCCTTAGAAACTGTATAATGTGGGTCTGTGTAAACCCACCTTCATTAGCTGGTTTAGTATGAGAGAGCCTAAGCAGATCCTGATGTGACCATCCTTCTCTCTGTTTACATTTGGTCACAGCCGCAGCCAGACTCATGGCATCTTGCTCATTGTACCAGTCAGACACCGCTTTCCTCAGGGCACGTCCCCAAATGCCACACTTCATGCCCTCTTTCAATTCCTTCTTGTTCTGGATGAAAGAAAACAGTTGGAAAGGGTCCCGACAAACTTCCTTCAGGGCTTTGAATGCTGCCTGTCTGGTCTTCAGCTCAGAGTGCTGGGAGCACAAAGCCAAGGCAAAAAAGGAGGGGCCGAGTCCGACAGCTCGCCCGTCCTGAGTGAACCGTTTTATCTCCTCCACCACCTCAGCACCTCGGCCCTCCTGCAGCAGGGACAGCAGACTTCCGGCGCTCTCCATGCTGACGTTACCCTCCTCTCTGGCAGTGTACATGTCTCCCTCCGAGCCATAGCAGAGGAAGCGGCACAGTCTGGCCTTGTCGTTGACCTCCCACGGACAGCCTCCACCTGTTGAGTTCAGGGTGTGGTTGCTCGATGGACATATCGTAGTACTTCCCGATGGCTCCATTGTAACACTAGAGAAGGCCTGAAACAGAGAGTGGTGAAAGGGGATTTTATTAAACCTGCAGTAGGCAGAATGTTTTTGGCATCATTGGGCAAAAATTCCATAATAACCTTTCAGCATATTGTAATTCAAGTGTTCTGAGAGAAAACTAGACTTCTGCACCTCATCATGGCTCTGTTTTCAGGCTTTAGAAAATCTAGCCCGTGACGGGAGACTTTGGCCAATCACAGGTCATTTCAGAGAGAGTGTTCCTATTGGCTGTGCTCCGGCTGGTGTGCGGTGCTTAGTATTTCCTCAACTGATCTCAACATGGCTGCCGGGTCACAAACTTTCTGATTTTACAGCTAAAAAGTACACTACAAGATGTAACTGAAAACATCAGGTGAGAAATAGGCATTACAGTAACAGAATATTGATTCATATTTGATCAGCGCTGCCTAGTTTGACCGTTTGATCGGAGTT
>CAKALU010051720.1:0-10326 GCA_916700995.1 Hozukius guyotensis | reverse complement strand
AAAAGATAAGTGTGTGTGTGTGTGTGTGTTGCGTGGAAGTGGATGGTTAGTGTTTGTGAGGAGGATATTGATTTAAATATCTATAAAGACTTCTGGGCAATTGTAACCAAACAACATTGTGAGTGGGAAAAATAAAAAAACATAAAAACAGATACATGGACAACATGGGGGAAAGCAATTACAAAACAGCAATTAAATGACCCTTTAAGCGACTTTTGAAACATTTGACAGATGAACAGTTTATTGATAGATGTGAAAAGCTACTCCATAATTTGGTTCCCCTAAATCTTATTGAAAATTGACCTCTAAACACATATAATCTATAATCATACAAAATACTCTTTGCATTAATAATCTGAATCGGCAAAAAAAATAGTAATCTAAAAATGCCAAATAAATGTAGTAGAGTAAAAAGTACAATATTTCCCTCTGAAGTAGAAGTATAAAGTACCACAGTATTTGAGTGAATGTATTTTACCTTCCACCACTGTGTGAATGTGATCAGGGCGAAAAAGAGAGCATTGCTCTTAGTGAATCTCCCCTGAATAAATAAAGGTAATATATATATATATATATATATATTTGATATTTGATATTTGATATTTGATATTGATACCCAGTTGAGATGCTGTAACTGTGTTGCCACTGTATTTCTAGCTTAACATCTTGAGGCAGCTGTTGTACAACAAGCAGCTTATAAAACCTGATGTTTTGTAACATCGTGTCTGTAAACGTGACTCTGGAGCAGCAGCAGCAGGAGACACTGACTGAGGACCGACAGACCTGGAGACGCAGCTATCTGATACCGACCACTCTCCTTGTTTCTGATACTAACTATTGCTGCTACACTGAAAACCACAACTATGTCTGCCTCCCGTACAATCATATGTTTACTAAGAAACGACCTGCGTCTCCACGACAACGAGGTGAGGTTATGGACCCTTACGAGCCACGTTACAGCTGACTTAGTCATTAAATTCGTCGTTATTTAACTTCAGAGCTCATATTTAACTTACAAGTAAACGTGTCTGTTGCACGTTATGTGCTTAAAAGTGTAGCTTTTGCTTTGTTACTGTCATTACGAGAACATTTTGAGCATGTTATGTAGTGTGTTTGCCACTAGCATGAAGCTAGTTTCCATAGCAGCAACAACAATGTTACTTCCGGTTTTTTATTCTTTCAGAACAAAAGCGTCATCTTCAAAGTTAAAGGACCCATATCATGCACATTTTCAGGTTCATACTTGTATTTTGTGTTTCTACTAGAACATGTTTACATGCTGTAATGTTAAAAAAAACCTTTATTTTCCTCATGCTGTCTGTCTGAATATACCTGTATTCACGCTCTGTCTGAAACGCTCCATTTTAGCGCATTTCAATGGAATTGCAACAGAATTGCATTGCTAGGCAACAGTTTGGGTCCATGTTTACTTCCTGTCAGCTGATGTTATGTACATACACTGCAACAGGAAATAAACTGGGACACATTTAGAATGTTTATGTTTAAAATTGTGTAATGGTCTAAATATTGTATATTTGTGACATCACAAATGCACAGAAATCCTAACGACTTGTTTCAAACGCACAATTTCTAACGGTATTTAACAGTATTTATAAGGCACTTAAACCTGCTTAATAATATAAAAGACACGAAAATCTCACTTTTTACAGTATGGGACCTTTAAATGACCAGAAAATTTTAATTAATCACAAAAACTGCACAAATGATATGTCAAAACAGCCTGCCACTTACCCCGAACTTGTTATATTATGTCTAGCTTTGTAAGACAGCCATACTTGAGAATGGTAGTGACATCAACATACGACTTCTGGTTGTATTTTTCAAAATAAAAGACGGAATTTTCTAAATATAGAAAAGGAGTGCATTTGCTTACTTTCAGTGTCCCTGAAACATCAAATAACATTTCAGGTTATGTGTTTTCTTCACTATCTGCCATGGTTTAGTTGTATACCATAGCTGTGCACTTACAGCATCAATACTTGTAGTTCCAAATCAGTTTGCTCATTAATTAATTAAATGTACTATTTTTATATGTTTTCTGTAATCAAGCCATGGTCACGTTTCCCAAAGAGATGATGATATAACTCATACTTTGTCATCTTTACCTGCAGCTTTTCCACTGGGCTCAAAGAAATGCAGAGCACATTGTGCCACTGTACTGCTTCGACCCCAGACATTATGTGGGAACGTACAACTACAACCTACCAAAGACTGGGCCCTTCCGCCTGCGATTCTTACTGGAGAGCATCAGGGACCTCAGAAACACGTTGCTCAACAAGGGCAGGTAACCAAACAGCTGTTCGTTGACTGGTCTTCCTTTATATGACCTCAATTTATGTGCCTTCTACTGCTTTATTTACATTGCTGACTTCCTCCATAGATCAGATCTGTCTTTGTTATAGCATTAAAGACCCATAATCTATTTACAAGGTTTTAAAAGTGATCATGAACTGATGTATCATGTTATTGTTACACATACACTCCGCACAGACCTTGTCCTCCGCTTTCTAGGATTTAACTGATACAGATGCAACAGGATCAGGACACACCTGAGCTTATAGAGGGTTATGTTGTTATGTCTGCACACTGTTGCCATCATGTTTTCAGGTCAGCGAGGGGGAAGTTACTCGCTCTCTACCCAGGATGCAGCTTGCCTGCTGGCATGATGTTAACTGGGACTTATTTTGTGTGTGTGTGTGTGTTTGTTTTTCTGTGTGTGTGACAGCAACCTCACGGTGAGACGGGGTAAGCCAGAGGAGGTGATTGCAGACCTCATCAAGCAACTGGGCTCTGTCAGCACCGTGGCTTTCCATGAAGAGGTAGTGTAGGAGCTATTTATTTGTTGTTAGTATTTAGTTGTTGTTTTACTAATAATAAGTAGTATTGTTTGATTTATTATTCTAGATGTTTACTTTATTTAGATTTTCTTTTGCTAGTTAATTATTTTCTTGTTTAGTATATTTAGTTTTTGCATAATTAGTATTTTGTTTTCTTTTGTTTATGAAATGGGTAACACTGTGGCCACTTGCGTTTATATAGGTAGGTAGGCAGGAAGGTCCAGCATGCACCTGGGTGGGCTTATGTTTTTTTACCAGAACAACGGAGGCAGCGACATCCATGTTTTCTTTTTCTTGCTTGCTTGCTTTTTTGGATGAATAAATCACCAGAAACACATACATTTTGCATAGACAATGGACTCTTTTGCCTGTGTAAACCACTTATCCATGGTGCGTCAGTGGACCTTTGATTTAAATCTGAACTTTATTTTTCGAACAAATGGCCACTACAGGTAGTTTTATACAGTCTTTCTCTTATTGTAATTATCACGACTTTATTACATAGTCTGGTGATTTTGACAGTTTTTCCCTCATGCGCTCATGCTCCAGGTAACTTCGGAAGAGCTGGACGTCGAGAAACGAGTGAAGGATGTCTGCGGACAGATGAAGGTCAAAGTTCACACCTGCTGGGGGTCGACGCTGTACCACAGAGATGATCTTCCGTTTCACCACATGTCCAGGTGAGAAAGGACGTGACATGCCTGGGACAAAATTCTGTTTAACGTCCAGGCAACTTTATGAGAGATTAAGAACATTTCCTCCTGGTTTGTTAGGCTGCCTGATGTGTACACTCAGTTCAGGAAGGCAGTAGAGACCCAGAGCAGGGTGAGGCCTCTGTTCCCAACACCCGAGCAGCTAAAGCCTCTCCCCCAAGAGCTGGAGGAAGGAGCCATTCCTACAGCAGAGGACCTGGAACAGACAGGTGAATAGTCCTAATGGCTCATCTCCTAAATCAAAATGGGTTAATTCATACTGCATTTTCCCTTTTGTGTCTCCGTGTTCTGTGAATTTGCTGAAATGTCTATCCGTATCAAGACAAATTCCTGTGCGTTTATTTTATGTGCTTATTAAATTGACTTTTGCATAAATGTCTGTACACGCTGCTGGCAATAAGGAAGCACAAATTGCTCGTTTTTATGCAGCGCCTCTATTAAGTAAATCCACACCGCTGCTACTTTTCAGAATTCAATAGGCAGACTGCTGAGCACAGATTTCCTCACTAACTGCTAGCAGCAGCAGACTGGCTCGATTTCCATGTATATGATTAAGCTTTTACGACTCTGCGCGTCTTAATGCACATCAGGGAGTGTTTAACATGTATGAAATCAATCGGATGCTGAAATGCTCCTCTTGTTTTTAGAGCCTGTGGCTGATCCTCGCTCAGCATTCCCCTGCAGTGGTGGTGAAAGTCAGGCTCTGGCCAGACTTAAACACTATTTCTGGGACACTGTGAGTACAACTTATATTACATATTGCTGCTTATAAAATGGCAAAAAAACGAATATGGTGATGTATTATCTACTATAGGTGTAATAAACATATGTTGTCTGATTTTTAGGATGCAGTTGCAACTTACAAGGAAACTCGTAATGGCTTGATCGGCGTGGATTATTCCACTAAATTTGCACCTTGGTGAGTGTTATTGTATCATTTCCTCTACTGCTGAATGCTTAATAGATTTTAAAGGTCCCATATCGAAATTTTCTTCTCTTTTTTATTATAAAGCAGGTTTAAGTGCTATATAAATACTGTGACTGTATCGAAACGCTCAATCCATGAAGAAATACACACATCCCGTATTCAGTCCTTTAAAGGACCCCTCAGGATTTCTGTCCATTTGTGATGTCACAAATATACAATATTTAGACCATTTCACAGTTTTAAATGTAAACATTCTAAATGTGTCTCAGTTTATTTCCGTTTGCAGTGTGTGGCTTATGAATGTTATTGTCACTACTGCATTGCATTGTGGGATATTTATGCCGCCATACTGTCCAGTGTTGCATATTGTAATATTTCACCGGAAATAGTATGCAATTCACGTAATATTGGTTTCATACTAAGGTTTCGGACATACTTAAAAGTCTCACATACTGTTTTAGTGCGCTAAATAGCATGTAAGTATGGATTTTCGGACGCAACCTATGTGAATGACATCAGCTGACAGGAAGTAACCATGGACCCAAGCTGTTGCCTAGCAATGCAATTCTGTTGCAATTCTGCTGAAATGTGCTAAAACGGAGCGTTTCAGACAGACGGTAAATACAGGCATATTCAAGCAGACAGTGTAAGGAAAATAAAGGTTTTTTTTTAACATTAAAACATGTACACATGTTCTATTAGAAACATAAAATACAAATAAGAACCTGAAAATTAGCATTATATGGGACCTTTAATGTTCCATTCCTATAAATATATATCACTAATGGTGCTCCTCTGGCGTTCTTGCAGGCTGGCGATGGGCTGCATTTCACCCAAGTATATTTATCATCAGATCCAGCAGTATGAGAAGGAGCGAACAGCCAATCAGAGCACATACTGGTGAGTCCGGAGTTAGAAAGGACTGGTATACTTAGATTAGTAAGGTGTAAAACAATACAAATAAAATCTATTCCATCAATTATTTACATATAATACAAATGTGTCTTGCTCACTGCTGTCTTTCAGGGTCATTTTTGAACTTTTGTGGAGGGATTACTTCAAGTATGTAGGCGTCAAGTACGGACACAGACTGTTTCAGATCAAAGGTAAAATAAGCTCAATGAGTTTTCAACAGATTTTTTCAAACACTATAAATGAATGTAAAGGTCATGGTGATTTTATCTCAGGGCTTCAAGACAAATCCGTTCCGTGGAAAAAGGACATGAGGCTTTTCAATGCGTGGAAAGGTTTGCACCATTTTTCTCCTCATTGCTCACAAAATATTCTTTATCAAAAAAAAAAAGTAGTGTCTCTAAAGAGGGTGTTTGTACAATGTAGCTGAAAATATGTATCATTTGTTATTACAGAGGGCCGAACAGGAGTGCCCTTCGTGGATGCCAACATGAGAGAGTTGGCAATGACGGGCTTTATGTCCAACAGGGGGCGGCAGAATGTTGCTAGCTTCCTCACAAAAGACCTGGGCCTGGACTGGAGGATGGGAGCTGAGCTGTTTGAATATCTTCTGGTAAGTCATCAGTTTGAACTTTTAAAAAGTGAAATTGTATTTTCAGGACATAATTAATATTGTAATAAATTGATTTCATTATTGAGATGTTGTGGAGTAACTAGTCAAGTGCCTTGCTGTCATCATTTTAAAAATGTTCTTCCATAGATTGACCACGATGTCTGCAGCAACTACGGCAACTGGCTATACAGCGCTGGAATAGGAAATGACCCCAGGGAGAACAGGAAGTTCAACATGATCAAGCAAGGCCTCGACTACGACAACAATGTATGTTTGAGAAGATGCATGAATTGTTAATTTCATTTCCTTTTTGCCCTTTTGTTTGGAGCTTTGCCATTGTTTGCTGTCACGGGATGTCAATGAAACCAGGAAAATGTGAAAAAAGTTGTGATATTTCAGTCACTGATGGGTCTTGGTTCCCGTTTGTCTGCTTTTTTAGGGCGACTATGTGCGGCAGTGGGTTCCTGAGCTGCAGGGGATCAGGGGATCTGACGTTCACACGCCCTGGACCCTCAGCACTGCCTCGCTGTCACACGCTCATGTGTCCCTTGGCGAGACATACCCCACCCCCATCGTCATGGCGCCCGAATGGAGCAGACACGCTAACAAGAAACCGGTGGGTATTATGAGAAAAGGGAAGTGGATAGTATGATTGGGTGCTGCTGCTGTGAAAGTTTTTTTAACCTCTATGGCTGCAAACATGAGTTGTAAAATGTGAGGAAGTACATTTACTCAAGTACTGCACTTACTGTATGTACAATTTTGTGGTACTTAGGTATTTTACGTTGTACATCTACTCCACCATAGCTCTGGGGGATATATTGCACTTTACTCCACTACATTTATCTGAGTGATTTTTACCTAAAACAACATTTGATTAGCCTATAAAATACAATATATTGTCAGTTGTGGAAGAAGTACTCAGAACCTTTACTCAAGTAAAAGTAGTAATACCACAGTGTAGTAATACAAGTAAAAGTCCTGCATTCAAAATCTTACTTGAGTACAAAAGTATTAGCATCCAAATATACTTAAAGTATTGGAAGTAAAAGTACTCATTATGCAGAATGACCCATGTCAGAATAATATATATTATATTCTTGGATTCTAATTATTGATTTAGTAGGCTGCTGTATACATCACATTAATATTGCAGCTGGTTATGGTGTGGCAAATTTTAAATAGATTTTTTAAAGACTGAAAACATAGCCATGAGGAGGCGCAGAAGTTTAGTTACCTCTCAGAACACTTGATTTGCAATATGCTGAAAGGCTATTATAGAATTGTTGCCCAATGATGCCAAAAACATTCTGCCTACTGCAGGTTTAAGTAGGATTTTGAATGCAGGACTTTTACTTACAATGGAGTATTTTTACATTTACTTAAGTAAAGGATCTGAATACTTCTTACACCACTGGCAAACAAGAATACTTAATGGTTTTAACTGTCAAATGTTTGTTTTCCTGTTGTTGTCAGAGTGGCACAGGGCCTTCACCAAGAGGAAAGAAGGGCCCATCTCACACCCCTAAACAACATCAGGACAGAGGCATAGATTTCTATTTCTCCAGAAGCAAAAACCTGTGATAACACCGCAAACAAAACCACAAACACCGAAACCCGTGGTGGACGGATGCTCAAGAGGATGGAAGCTCCGGTGATGCAAACTCGGACTGTTGCTGTAAAAATCTGTGTCACGTGCACACACTGTTGTGTTGATTCGGGGAAGTTGTTCGATGAGGATTTGAGGAAATTAATGTTCCTACATGTGCATGAATACTTGAACTCGTCCAATCTATGCATATGTCAGTTCTCAAGAAAAATAGCCCACATAAAGCACCTTTTATGGACTCCTTTCCTGTTAGACTGCAGTGAAAGCCACACTGTGGTTTTTAGTTCTGATGCAGTGGATCAGCTACCTGCTGATGGTTTTGTGCAGATTGTTTTTCTTGCAATCTTCTTATGTCTGTTTGGATTTACAGGTTTTTTTAAAATAATTTTCAGAGGTTGCACATTTGTGGCAGTTGCAAAATAAAAAGGCCAAATGAAGAGTTTTTGTTATGTGTATATGTTTTTAGTTTTATATTAAATGTGAAAGAAAGGAGGCGGAGCCAAGCTTTCTAGGGCTGCTATGAATGTAGCAGTCAAGAAAGGGGAACAGAAACACTTGCAACACCCATCTCTATTTTCCCACCAAAATGTTCCTGTAGTGCCCACTGCTGCAAGCCATCTGCACCACCTTACAAAAATAGCAGTTTCTGGTTGGGACTATTAGTTGTTAGCAGTTCCACCAAAGAGAAATTTCCCCTCTAAACTTCACAAATTGTTTAATTCTAATAATTGTTCTACTTATACATTGATGCTTTATTACTGACAATCTAATAATGTCATATATAATAATATGAGCTTTTTTTCTGCAGGATGAGTACTTTTACTTTTGATGCTTTAAGTCAATTTTGCTGATAATTTACTTTTACTTAAAGGTACAGTGTGTAGGATTTTGTGGCATCTAATGGTGTGGTTGCAGATTACAACCATAAATCAATCCCGGTCGGTGTCCCATGCGCGCTTGCGTGTGGCTACGGTGTTCAGACTCAGACTCCAACATAAACTACACGGAAGCACCAAAACCGCAAAGTTATATCTAGTGAAGCCCGTCTTGCAAAACAGTGTTGGCCGTGGTCGGAGGACGTGGGGGAGACTGTAGCTTTGGTCTCCAGTGCCGGAGTCTCTGCGGTTCTCTGCTCCACTGCCTGCCTGCTTGCCTTCAATCACACAGCGCGCTCGTTCTCGCTCTCCAGCCGCGGTCGGGAGGCTGAGGCAGGAAAAGCCAACACTAGGATCAGCATTGATTCATGGAGAGACCCTCGTCTGGTCAGCTAACATTACTGCCAAGCAGGTGAAATACAGTGATATTGTGGTTTTAGCTGACGTGTGTCGCCTCACTTTTTTGACGGATGCTCGCTCACATTCAGGTAGCACGGGCACACGGGCGAGGGCGAGCAACAGGACACTGACTTTCGTTGACTTAATCGCCACAGGTGTCGCTGTTAACAAGCATTTCTGATTCTTACAAACAGTCCCTTTAAGTAGTATTTTGAATGCAGGACTTTTACTTGTAATGGAGTATTTTTTACATTTACTTAAAGCTGCAGTGGGAAGAAATCATGAATGTATTAAGAGAAAGTAGAAATGGAGCAAATATGATTTAAAAAAAAAAAAAAGTTATTTTTATAAACACTCCGCCCCCGTGTGACGTAGTCCGCTGCCTCTTAGATCACTTCCTGGTTCTGTTATCAGGTGTGGATTCCTGACTTCAACTGCTTCAAATCACGCCTCAAATCTGTCGTTGCAATGTTTCTCGGTGTGTGTGTTTTTTAACTAAAGTTTTGTCAGAACTTCTCCAGCATGGCTTCTTCGTGTGTGGACTCCATGTGTGAGGAGTCAAAAGTGGACTTGTGGAGGGTTCCTGTCATCGCTCTGAATGTGAGAGCCAGGAAACAGCTGGGTCTGTACTTGAACCCCAGGACAACGGTGGCCGCGGACTGGATGGCTGTAGCAGAGGCCATGGGCTTCACCTACCTGGAGATCAAGAACTATGAAGCGTGTAGAAACCCGACACTAAAGGTGCTGGACGACTGGCAGGCCCGCTCCACGGACGCCACGGTGGGGAAGCTGCTGTCCATCCTCTCGGAGGTGGAGAGGAAAGACATCGAGGAGGACCTTCGTCCTTTGATAGGTGCGTTGGAATCAGTTTTTAATGTTATAATAAAGTTATAATTCATAGTTTTAAGCCTGTTTTCATCGCACGTCATGTCCCTGTAGCTACTCCAGGAAATGATTCACATGCTGAGGCATTCCCATATTGCAAAAAAGTGTTTACACACTTGTGAATTTATTTGCTCAATTGTGAAGACTTTCTGGTAGAAACCTATGTGCTTTTATTACTAAGAATATTGATACGAGTTTTGTCTTGCTTTGGAGGAATGTGTTGTTTGGTCTTCTGGAAAATAATGAAAATAATACACTATCATATTATATGCATTTTTTAATTATTATTATTATTATTATTATTATTATTACTTTCTTTTGGAAAATAATGGAAATAATACACAGTCATATTATATGCATTTTTTCTTTTTCATTATTATTATTATTATTATTATTATTATTATTATTATTATTATTATTATGTATAATTTATGTATTATTAATGTTATTATTATTATTATTATTATTTATAATTTATTTTTTTTACTTTATCTTCTGGAAAATAATGAAAATAATACACAATCATATTATATG
>CAKALU010051719.1:0-35395 GCA_916700995.1 Hozukius guyotensis | reverse complement strand
CCATAATTTACTAAATGAACATCATGCTGTATTGAAGAAGACTTGAAACTAGCGATTGAGACCATAAACTCATGTTTACAATGTTTACTGAGGTAATAAATCAAGTGAGAAGTAGGCTCATTTTCTCATAGACTTCTATACAATCAGACTTCTTTTTGCAACCAGAGGAGTCGCCCCCTGCTGGCTATTAGAAAGAATGCAAGTTTAAGCCACTTCCACATTGGCTTCACTTTTCAGACCCGGAATAGGACTACTGGTATAAACATTTTGAAATGTCCACAGAAAAGTCTCTTGGGTTAAAAAAAGACATCACAAGAGGGTCAAATATCACAAACATTCTCAGTGAAATAATGCCGGAAATGATTAATTCCTCTTTGACAACATCTCTGCGTGGGCTCCTGTAGAGCTGTCACCTAATAAGGAAAAACTACAGATTGCCATGAGCTGATCAATACAGCGGCTTCGCAATAGCAACAACAAATGTTCTCATCTCATCTCATCTCATCCCATCTGATCTCCTAAACAGGGGAAATTAAAACTGCCTCTGCCCTTCACGCTCCAGTTTGGAAAGACAATCTACGCCGGGTGCATTTCATCATAATGACATCATCTGACTATGCTTCGTATGGATGTGTCAGAGCGAATTAGAGCTCACATGACCAGCCAGTGATCTCAGAGATAAAATCCAGAGTAAAGTCAGTTCAGTGTGGTACATGCTAGTCCTGAAATCTTTGATCAGTAGCCTGTCAGAGCTTGGAGCCGCCTTATGTTGCATCAAATCTCTTTACATTTAAGATACCATATTTCTGTTTATACAAATTACCTCAGCTGTACCCCTTCATTTAAAATTTCTGTCGTTGTGTCACCAACTTACAATCCCCTGTCAGCTGTCAGAAAATAGCTAGCTAGATAGATTGCATCCCAACTGTCTCCTAAACCTCTTATGCCTTCTGTCCCCCTGCCGGAAAAATTCAGCTTCCCTCCCGCTGCGCCTCATGCCTCATGTTTTCATGCTCTCTGTGGATGATCAGCCACTGATGCTTACAGTTGCCTCTGACATGTGCAACATTGTCTAATCTGAAATTAGTCCATAAGATGCTTGACAGCCGGGGGTGGTTGTTGTCATTTTGAAATTTTCTTTTCAGCATCAGGAGCAGAACAGGCTGGTTGTACAAGGCAGCAGGTCTGGTCAGCCTGGCATTTGAGTTGATTAGAACTGATGAGGCTTAAAGCGTGCAATACAGAAATAGCTTCCTAAAGCCTTTGGATGACAGCTAAAATGTAAGCTTGAGATTTGACCTTTTGTTAAGTACGGGAAATATTAGAATTGGAGAAATATTTGTTGACGGATGAGGCACCAACGTGATATTTTGAGGGATGTCATCCTGAAACCAGAGGATCCACGTTTCAGTCATCTGTTGGGAAGAATCTGTGATCTTTGTTTTATTCTGGGAGTTCAATGAAAGAAAATATGAATCATTCGCTCTCTGAAAACTCACATCATATACTCATACTGTAAAGTTATTATCAATCACTCTGTCGATTACTTTCTTGATTCATAATTTTGTCTCTAAAATGTCAGAAAATGGTGAAAATGTCCCATTACAGCTTCCCAAAGCTCAAGTGGAAGTCTTTAAACTCCTTAATTTGTCCGACCAACATCCTGAAAGTAAAAAAAAATATTCAGTTTACTATTATAGAAGAAAAAGAAAAGCAGCGCTTCCTAGAACCAGCAAATGTTTGGCATTCTGTCTGAAAAATGACAATTAATTTTCTGCGGATCAACTAATTGCTTTACTTTATTATATTAATTTATTCCTCAAAAACAACACACATAAAATTACATCAATATGGTGTAAATGTGTTAGAGCCAAAAGGCTCATTTGCATCTGCAGTCTGTCAGCAGGTTGATGTTATACAAAGCAGAAAACAACATTAATATATGTTTAAGATATTAATAAATTGGTTAAGAGACTAATTGTTTTAGCTCTAATTCCCATGAATATTTTAAGAGACAGGGACACTTTATGAAACATGAAGTCAAGAAACGATATCTCGTTGATGTTCACTCATTTAAAGCTGCAGTGGGTTGAATTGAAGCAAATATGATTAAAAAAAGTTATTTTTATAAAACTGTCACTATATCTGACAGTTGTGCATGAGACAGATAATCTGAAAAAAATCATGTGCCTCTGTGTCCTCCGGTGTCCTCTGGTGCTCCTAAAGGCATCTGCAAGATTTCACAGACCGGAGGAAAACAATCAATCACAGCCGAGCTGGAGCCTTCCATCTCTCAGCAGCTGTCAATCACTCACGAACTCTGATCAAACGGTCAAACTAGGCAGCGCTGATCAAATATGAATCAATATTCTGTCACTGTAATGCCTATTTCTCTCCTCAAATGTTTTCAGAAACATCTTGTAGTGTACTGTTTAGCTGTAAAATGAGAAAGTTTATGACCAGGCAGCCATGTTGAGATCAGTTGAGGAAATACCAAGCACCGCCCACCAGCCGGAGCAAACTTTCTGATCAGCGCTGTCTAGTTTGACAGTTTGATCGGAATTCGCGAGTGATGACAGCTGCCTCTGTTAAATGAACAGCCAATAGGAACGCACTCTCTCTCTGAAATGATCTGTGATTGGCCAAAGTCTCCTGTCACTGGCTAGATTTTTTAAAGCCTGAAAACAGAGCCATGAGGAGGTGCAGAAGTTTAGTTTTCTCTCAGAACACTTGAATTACAATATGCTGAAAGGTTATTATGGAATTTTTGCCCAATGATGCCAAAAACATACTGCCTACTGTGGGTTTAAGTCATAAAATTGAAGAGATAAGTTGTGCAAGAAACTGAAATACATATTAAGGTGAATGTAAATTGTTTATTGCACTTTTAGAGCCTGATTCAGTCTGTGTAGAATATTTATATGGATCTTAGGGAAGAGTTTTGAAAACTCACTGTTATGATTTTAGGCGTACTTTCATGTTTGCAATAAAAAAGTCAAGGCCTTTGTTTCTTCATCCTCCTTAAAGGAGCATTATATAAAACCTATTTGTTCGATTTTTAATGTTTGTCTGCTGAGGGACTAATTGAGTTGGATGATTTCACACAAAGATTGTGTCAGACACTTGTACTTTGTATCATCGTTACATTGAAAGAACTTCACTTTTCAGTGGAAATCAGAAGTCTTAGTTTGTCTCACATCGTGCCTGGATCATTGTGAGGATTAAAGGTCCGTCCCCTTGGTACCTGGACTATCAGGAGGGAGGGATGTTTGAGCGATGTAGTTCTTCACATCATCCTTCCACAGACAGCACAGCTCATTGATTAAGAGCTTATTTATGTATAAACGCTGGATGCACTGGGCATCTGTTAAACTAAGCACATTTAAAGGATTTGTTGGCATCCTCCAGGCACCCTGTTAGGGCCGTCTCTTTTAATGTTCCTTTTAAGATTCTGCCGACTTGTGGGTGAGTGTGTGTTAGTGTGGTGAGGGCAATGAAATGTGAGGAAACAGCTTTAAAAGTGATCCTGGAGAGATTTGGTTGACTGACATTATCATCATTTTGTCTTATCCTGTTTGATATCTTTGGTGTTTATTAATTGGGTTTGATTCCTTTTAAATAATGGATACCAAAACATCCGCAATGTGTTGTATTATCTGAGAAAGAAGTCTCACAAAAGCAAACAATTATCTGACTAAGTTGCATGGAATTCACAAAGCAAATGAATAATTGACAGGAAATGTGAAAACTGTCATTTTCAGACATCGTCTTGTTTATTTATTTTTCCCACTCCTTCTGTTTGCGCCGAGTGTTTGCATAAAACAAAGTCCAGGAGTGTTTGTGTTTGTTTGAGAACCAAAATGCGGCAAAACAATATTTTGGGTAAACAGTCCTCTTCCCATTACTTTCATCCAAATCAAAGTAGAGAGGAGATTTAAAAAGACACATATACACACACATATGAGATGATGTGCGGTGCCTTGTAGCGCCGTGTTGCCAGAACTTGTTAATTTCATCTTCAGTTCACCAGTCATGAGGTGATTATATTTAAAGTGCCGGCGAGGGAAAGTTATTTCCTCTGCACTGCCTTTAGTTTACAAGTATTACTTATTCTTCTACTTCTAGCATACAATGTCTGCAATGTTTTTTGTTTTTTTCTAGGGAGGTCTACAATGACTAAAAAGCCCCTTATTTGGTAGGAGAGCCTCCATGAAAAAGCATATAAGTAAAATATTGGCTTCTTTTCAAGTAATTGATTACTTTTAATGACTGAGTGACGGCCTTTACACACCAGGGGCATGACGAATAAACGACACGAAAATACTTAATACTCGCCTGCGAATATTATATGTCCAGGACTTTTATTGTGAAAGGTAAGAATGGAGGGAGTAGATCTGGTCTGTGCTGCCTTTGTCAAGGTTGGAAGGAGTAATAAAGTTTGCCGTCTTGGTTCGGACTACAGAGCCTCCGTGTTTTTGTTTCATAAATATAGGCGCAACTGAACTAGTTCAGCACAATATAATGTGTTTGATGCCTTTATTCGCGGTGCAAATGCTCAGAAAATGGACCTCATTCCGAAAAAACAGTAAATCGCTTTTTTTGATGCGTAATATTTGCTTTCTGTTTGAAAGTATTCATGATAAAAACAACAGTTCTAAAAAAAATATATTGACCTACAAATTAATTGCACGAAAAAAAAACGGTGTGTAAAGGCCTTAAGTTGACGTTTTCTTAAATTCATCCCATGAGGGAAATTTTATTAATCAATACCTAAAATTAGCCATCGTAGCTTTTGCGCCGGCTCCCAGTATACTGATTATTGTGGTCAATCAGCAATGCTGTTGTAGATCTGACATACACTCTTTTATTATGTCTTCCAAAGTGCTGTCCTGCAGCACATTGAACAAAAACAATGAAATCTCTCACACATGAAAGTTAGATATTGTCACACATCAGCAGTTTATTCTACACTGTATTCTGTTCACTGCAGAATTATATGCCACAAGTTTTGGGGGGATTGTTCTTAAAGTTTTGAGATGGTTTTGTGTTACGTAAAAAAGGTTTTATATAAGAATTCAATGGAGACCTTTCTGTGATAAACCAAGGGCCTGCATGCCAATGTGTTCGTATATTTGAAATTAAGAATACAAGAATACATCAAGAATGAGCAAACAAGCAGATTCAACAAATCCTCCAAAATATGCATAACACATCTAAGCATCCCTTGGCACGACAACATCTTGTCCATGTTCTTCCAAAAACCGTTGGGAAAAAAATCACCAAAACAACTGAAAACCGTTTTCTGATGTGACACTGCTATGATTAAGACTGGATTAATTGGATTTAGGTGCAAAAAAGACTAAATTAGGGTGAGAAAAAGATCATGGTTGGGGTTATAAAATAACTTTCTTGGTCGAGGTGCACTTCGCTTTCCTTTACTGTGTCTCATAATTAAGAGAGAGTCATACTGACAGGGTCAACACTGCAGGGATGAACTCGCTGACTGTTTGAGATATACCTTATTTATATTTTATACGCTTGGCAACAATTTAAAAGGCACCATATTTTCCCACTGTTGTCATAGTGTTGAATGGTATTCACATATGGCCAGGTCTGCATTGTTCTGCAGTGTGGGCAGGCAGCAGAAGCTTAAGTGGTGATTTGTCACCTCGTCCTACGTCTCTCATTGTGCTTTATATCTCCGTCTATTGACGGAGGGGACGGTAGATTTAGCTTCACACATAATTCAGTCGCTATAAGACGTGACAAACAGGTTGTAATTCTCGGAGTTTTATTCTTAGCTATAGTTTTTACCTCCACACATGTTTTTAAATGTTCTAATCATTTGAGCCCACATCCTGTGGCATTATACGTAAAAGCATCTTTTACATGCAGATTTTTCTATTCTCGTATCTAAATAAAAATGCTGTGAAAAGAAAAAACATTGCACACTAAAGTGTCTTGCCACTGCAAGGTACATTGAAGATTGAAGAGCACTGGGTCCAAAGGAAATGGCTCCAAATTTGGTGTATTTCAATAGCTGTTTTTCAGGCTATTGAGAGAAGATCCAGTATACATTACCATGGTACCTGTACTGTATTTAGGTCACAGCTTTGAACTGTGGGATACCTTTATCTCTCTCTCTCTCTCGCTTTCACACACTAGCACATCAAGCGCACATATGCTGCACGAATGCAAAGCATGTATACACTTTCACATGTATTGGGTCCATGCCACGGGGGAAAAAAACTCCCTGGAAACCTCCCTGAACAATCAGTAGTTGCAGCAATCAGTAATGGCTGACTAAAAGGCAGGCAGGCAGTATGAAAAAGTCTTGATCACAACTCAAAAGCTGCAGCAGTGACAGTATTTTGCTGTTAGTTGCAATCCTGTAGTCGATCTTAAAGGGCGAGTCTCATTTCATTCTATGTTTTTCTTATCGTCAACAAATCTCATAAAGGCTAAAATCAATGAAATGATCCAACTAGCATGTATTGCCTGTGTATACAAAGTCTGATATAGTGTAGCTTATTCATCCGTGACCTCCATTGTTGTCCAGAAAATAATAGAAACACAATAATGAGCCATATCGTTGGGGGCACTGTAGTTTATTCCCCCGACATGGATTGCCCTGCTGCCATGAATACTAGCTAGGAGAAAACGAGCTATAGGGCTGGAGTGGGTCGTCCAATAATTGCAGGGCTGGCGGTTCGATTCCTCCTGACCGCTTGTTGAAGTGTTCTTGAGCAAGACACTGAACTACAAGTTGCTCCCAAGAAAAGTGCTATATAAGTGAAGTCCATATCTTAATCCGTGACTGAAAATAGTCCACAACAAATGCACGATTTACTCCTGTTTGAGGTTTTCAAAAAAACTACAATGCCCAACTGTTTTAGGAAAATAAAAAAATAAAATTACGTTTTTTGTACCTGTTTTTAGAGATTCACAGCTTCAATAGAAACAGGGTAGAAAGGTCAGAAAGTATGGAGAGACAGAATAACATGTTATTTTTATGTTTTTCGTTGACAATAAGAAAAGAATAAATAGAATAATGTCAGGCTTGTCTTTTAAGATCGTTGGCCTTTTTTCTTTGACTTCAACATCAAACTGGAAACTGAAAAGCTCTGTTTCACCAGGCAAAAATTAGGAGAGAGATTAACAAGAGGAGCAATTAAGTTAGAATGGAAATGAATTGGATTCATGATATTTAGTTGAGGGTGTAAAGAGACTGAGGGCACAGACTTTTGGGTTTGGGACTTGTCCACACCCGGGCCAAAACCGTCTGGTTTGGAAATGATCCTTCTTTCCTTGCCCTAATTAGGCCGAGATACTGGATCAGCCTCGCAGCATTTGGACTGGGACTCAGCCATCTGTGTGTTCAGTCCTGTTGTTTCTGTGCCACGACGTTTTCTGCTCTGTTGTGTTATGTTCCGGCGTTTAGTGATGCCTCGTGTTCTCCTATAATCCTATACAGTTCAGAGCTTTAATTAATGATTAATTAAGTTTATACTGGTATACTTTTCTTCTTCCATCATTTGTCTCCATAGTATCAAATTATTGAAACAAAATTTCCAGCTCCAGTAATTATATTTGTGTCGACATAACTTAAGTAAGTACTGCCATAGCTATTGAAGTACTGAAGTTGATTAATCAATTAGTCTATTGAAAGAAAATTAACTATTTTGATAACCCATTAATCATTTCAGTCATTTTTCAAACATAGAAGCCAAACATTCTCTGCTTTCAGTTTAAAAAAATTACGATTTTCCTGTTTTTCTTTGTCATATATGGCAGTAAATTGAATATCATAAGTTTTTGGATTGTTAGTCGGACAAAACAAAAGTACTGAACGTGTCACCTTTTTTTTTTTACTATTTTCTAACATTTCATAGACTTAACTATGAATCAATAATGAAAATAAACATCCATTGCAGCCCTATACTGAAGCAGAGAAATATATATATATTTAATGTTGTGATTATTACTGTTATTTTTTTAAAGGTACCCTATGGAGTTTATGACCACGAGTAGCGCCATGGAGCAGTGTTTTTAAATATAACTTTTGTTTGTTTACAAGAAAACTCCACAGGGCAGCTTTAAGTTGTAGTTGCACATAAAACAGAGAAATATAACTCTCCAGCTAAAAAGAGTGTTTGCGACTTTGGTTTACATTTCAAAAAGGGACGTTCTTTGCTTTACTTTGCTTTTATTTGCTCTGTTTAAAGCAGGGCAGCAAAGAGTCTGATATATATTTATTTATTTATTCATTTTGATCTTAAAAAAAAAAAAAAAGCAGGAATCTGTTTTAGACTTTTCCAACTTTACGCAGAAACTTCACTAATTATTCATTTGAGTTGGCCTGTAGCTTCCAGGCATGAGCTGCCTTGAAATGCTTCCCTAGTGGGAGAGGAATGGGTGAAATGAAAGGAGAGAAAAAATGAGTACGGGATTAAGGAGGGTACAAAGGGCTGAAGAATGGAAAACACAAAGGAAGAAAGAAACAGGATTTCTGTCTCACCTGTGTGTCTTCAATATACTTAATTTATACTCTCTCTGCTCTTTTGTGTCCTGTGTGACGGTTATCTCTCCCTTTTATATTGTCTGTATTTTATTTGTTGTCGTAATGCTGCTTTCATGCTGCCTTGTTGCCGTTTCTCTTTTTGAAAAAGAGATATGTAATCCCATCGAGACGTTTACCAGTAACATAAAGAAAAAAGCAAGAAAATCCCTCACAGACAAAAATTACTGAGCAAACAATAAGCCTAAAATGTACTCGGAAAACATGCATTTATTAATCTTTTAAACATGTAAGAGAGAAATATAAGTTGATCCATGTAACTGGTGGTCTTTACTGGAAAAACAAAGTAGTGGTAGAAAAGGGGAACAGTGTATAACAATTGTTGCCTGTTGGTAAGAGTTCCCCAGCTGAGATGAAGGTCCGTCTCTTGGTGATAAAATAGCAGGGGATTAAAATAACAGATAGTTAATGGCGGTCTCAATACTGTATGTTTTGTCTGAATTCAACAGGAGTTACTCTTTGTTAGTTTGACATCAGAAAGATAATAAGACAAAACTGAGTTGGTCTCCAAGGCAGCTTTTATTTATTTTTTTAAATCAAAGTTTCTGTGTAATTGTCTGACTGCCGCCTCACTGAGGGACATTCAGGCTCTTATTATGGTGTTTATTGTCAGTAATGGGTAGTTCAATTATCTCTTTTTCACTTAATCCTATTCATACAACTGATGTGTGTGTGTGAGCGTGTACTGTGAGAAATGTGTTATTATATTATTGAAGTTATTGAATAAAGGAATAAAGCACATTTTGACCCTTTAGACTGATCAGTCCGATAGTTATTTCCTGTGATCAGCTGGAGACAGCCAATCCCAATCAACACCAGGTCCATCTCACCAAATGGATACATTTCCATTTTAACAAATATTACAGTCCAAAACCACCCAGAGAGAAACCCGTGTTGCACTTTTTCACGCTTTTTAAAGTCTTTTTTTTTTTTAAACCTCTAACAGCTTGAAGCATAATCTCCAACCAAACTGCACAACTCCCAATGTCTATATGTTTTGAAATGATTACACCTGCCTACTACTGATTTTTTTCGTCGCAGCGGAAACTAGCGGTGAACACAACAACTACATATTATCATCTTTTAAATTGATATGACGAATAAGTTAGCAAACAGTGTTTCTGGGGAATGTAAGTCAAATATTCACTCTCTTTTAGCTCTGTTTTTGGTCTCCACCAACTCCTGAGGGAAATATCTGGCTCTCAAGCTGCTAAATGCTCCATTATGTTCACCAGCTAGTCTCTAATCAGTAGTTATACAGTTGGTTTTGTTTTTGCTGAAAACAGCTGTCTGATGCTATGAGAATGGTTGTCGGCCAGAAAAACAAAACAGTGAGCTGCAAGAAGCTATAAAACTCTGTAGACTTTAGTTTATCACTACGAGTGACCCATTTCACATACATGCAGTCATGTGATCCATTGTTATAACATTAAATCAAAATATTGATTATAGTCACTTTAATTATATCTGTAATGATTGATCAAGGCTGCCAGTTTCACTTTTTTCCAGTTTTGCAATGTAAAGGTACAGCGGGCAGGCCAAATAAAATACATGAATCAATAATATATTCCTGTTTGCTTCTCGTGAAACCTTCTTGAAAATTACTTTTGTCTGTTGAATTTCTGATATTAGCTTGTTTAGTAAAGACAGTTTGTTCTGAGGACAGTAATGTTGCAACAAAGAGTTACTTCTTACTGGTGCAGTTACTGCGGTTAAATGGGTTCTGAATTGGAAGACTAGCTGGTGCCCTTAGTATCAGCTATTGGGGATCCTTTTTAATTAAATTAATAAATAAATTGGTTAAAGATTAGATATTGACGATGGTGGACGAAGTATTCAGATCCTTTACTTCAGTAAAAGTACTAATACTACACTGTAAAAAAATGCTCTGTTACAAGTAAAAGTGCTGCATTGAAAATACTACTTAGGTAAAAGTATAGTATAATCAGGAAAATGTAGTTAAAGTATTAAAAGTAAAAGTACTCATTGCAGAAAAATGGCCTCAAGTCCTCACATGCATTTGAGAAGCTGAAACTATGAAATGTTTGGCATTTTTTCTTAAAAAAATAATCGATGATCAAAATAGTCGCCAAATAATTTTCTGTCCTGACTAGTCGTTTCAGCTGTACGTGTATATATTGTTGAATAGTATTATTTATAACAAAACATCATATTTTATACGCTCTTTGTATATTTTGTACACAAAAATCTTAATTTGTATAGTAACTAGCAACTAAAAACTACAATATTCTTCTGAACTGTAGTAAGGGTAGAAGTAGAAAGCAGCGTGAAAAGAAAAGACTCATAATTAAGTAAGTACTTGAGTAAATGTACGTCGTTACAGTCCACCACTGGATATTGAGGTATACTTGAGACTGGTTTTGATGGACTAGAGGATGCATTCCTTCACTCTGCTATGACTTGGCGTAATTCATGTACGTAATTTGTAATCTAATTGTAATTAGATGTAGCTGTAACTCATCTGATTCTTCTTGTGCTCAACAGGCATCTGAAATGAACAAGTCTGAAGAAGTCATAAAGTTACTTCATCATTATTAGCAGCTGACTTTTTCAATCTCACACAGAATTATACATAAATTCATGAAATACAGAATGGCAAGAGTTGAAGCTCTGTGGCTTTTCATTCCTGTCAAGAGAAGGAATTTATTTATACTCTCTCAGTAATTAAAGCTTAAATAAGCTGAAATACTGAATCCATCAATGATAGCAATGTAGCTGCTGCACTGGCTATGAATCTTCCTCTCTGCCACCCTGCTGTTATACAAGGATGAGCATCTGCCATGTTAAGCAGTGATCATGGCTGTATGCAAAATCATTATCTTCTTCTCATCTAGTTGGAAAACACTACAGAGTGTGTACACTGCTGAGAGGGAGCCTGGTGTGTTCACTCGGGCAGAGAAAACAAAAATATCTGACCAGTGAGTTCATCTGTATTTTTTCTTGAGCTTTTATTCATCGACAGTGTTCATTTCAAATATCACAAGCCCAGATTTTCCTGTCTGACAGTTGATGCAACAGAAAGCTAGAAAAATGTCTTTCTCAGCGGATTGGTTTTGATACTGTAATAAAACTTGACCTCCAGAGAGCAGCTCTACCGTCACTGATCTGCAGAAGGAGAGGGAAATTAAAGCTGCAGAGCAATTAAATACTTGAGCGTCGTTTTTTTCTGCTTTTGACTGAAGCAGCATAACAGATATGAGCACCAGAGACTGTGCCGTTAGATGTGATCCTTGCAGTCGGGCCATGAAATCGCACAGCCAGATTTTCACTGTGATAAAACTGTCACTTCTGCCAGCGTCTTTGGCAGAAAAGTAGCCAGTTGGATGCAGTTCTGAAATGTAATTTAGCTACTTACAAAAAAAAGTTGTTAAACAGCTGAGTCAAGAAGCCGTGACGGCTTGTGGAGGCAAAAAATTAATTTGTAGGACTGCTGTGATTGCTGAAAGGTGATTAATTGTACTTACACATCATAACTACAATACAGTACATGATAATACAACATGTATATTATCATACATCTTTGCAGAATGTGCCTCAATAAACACATATTGTACTCAGTACAGAGAGGGGTCACATGATTAAAGAGTTAAAGGACCAGTGTGTAGCAATTAGGGGGAGAAATGGAATATAATATTAATAAGTATGTTTTTTTTAGTGTATAATTACCTGATAAATAGAATCGTTGTGTTTTGGTTACCTTAGAATGAGACGTTTATATCTACATAGGGAGCGGGTCCTCTTCACGGAGTCCGCCATGTTGCACCACCATGTTTCTACGGTAGCCCAGAACGGACAAACCAAACTGATGACTTTTCCTGCTTGGGCCGGAGTCGATAACGTTACTCGCTCCTGTCGCCGCTGCTCTCTCTCTCTTGCTTCATCACTCACTTCCCACGTACACACACACTCTAAGCACTGGCTCAAATGACGTACAGCTGACTTTAGAGGGGGACGTTTGCGTTTTTGTGTCGGCCACTGTAGCTCTCCAACATGCTTGGCACATGGGAGAAGTTTCAGTTGGTTGCAATCTCAACTTCACCGCTAGACACTGCTAGATTGTACACACTGCACCTTTAAGAAAGACAAAGAATATTTGTTTTACACAAAATTAAAAAAAAAATATATATTACTTTTCCCTTATTTATGATTCTATTCCTGTCAAATAATTGATACTTTTATCTCGTCAGGCCTAAATGAAACAATCCAAGAAGGACAAATTTAATTTTGGTTAAAGTGTTCATGTTCATGCTAAGTTCATAACCTGTGATAATGGGTCACCAGTAGACATTCAAGGTTCAATGTTAATGTGTTGTTGTTTTTTTTGTTTGAACTTGACCGGTAATTAAAATTGACTTGACCCACTTGCCCAAAGTCCATTCTTACTTGCCCCTATACAAATTGTTTTTTTTTATTAGCAGTTATCAAATAACAACAAAGACCAAAGTGAATTGTTATGTTTAATCTTTATTTAAGTAAATAAATCTTGAGTTTTGACCACATCCTCCATCCAACTACTCCTGTTTTCAGGATAAATGAAATGAATGCTTCAGCTCATAAACTTTGTCTGTACCTGCCGCCATGTTCTTGCGAGAACCCTCCCAACAGAGATAAGAAGGAAGCGAGATGGCTCACTCCTTAGCTACTATTATCATCAGCTCTGGAAAAAAAAAGAATGTGTTTAATTCTTTTAAGGCAAGTGAGTTGCTAGATTTACCAGCCCAACGTGGCATTTTACTTGCCCCGGGCAAACAGGCAATCCTTATTGTTGAGTCCTGACATTGCTTGATTTTAAGGGAATCACTGCTTTATAATATGATGAACAATATTTTCTACTGCTACTACCTCACAATTATCCAGACGGAGGAAAAAATATTGTTAATTTGACAACTTTCCAGAGTTGCAGTATCCTATCTTAGTATTATAAACAGTTTTGCATTGTTTCAGCATCTGATAAACCTTCAAACTCATTGATGTATTAGCTGAACTTCAAAATCTTCTATACACTTTTTGAGTGAAGTATCAGTCTGTGTTGTTCATTGCGTCCTGGGAGCTGTTTTTACGATGAAGATTTTTTTGCACTCACTTTATTGCACACAAATATTTATACTTCAGTTTCTGTAACTCCACATTTCCCAGCATGCATTATACAGCTCCCAGAGAACAGTTGTTTCACTTAGCAATGTGGTGAGAGCAATGGTCTTAAAATAAGAACAAGAGTTTTCTTTTTAGGTGAGTTATAACCCTTACTGAAAATACTCTGTGAAACATGAATGAAATCTTTATAAGAACTGCTCACAACTCAGACAAGCACCCTGGTGTCAGAGTACTGTTTATTATAAAGGCTTTCGAGAAAAATCAGTATCAAATCATCATTAATTGTTCTTTATTGACACTTTTTAATCCCGCAGTTCATTTTGTTTCCAGCTTGTCACTTTCACTCTCTCTGCTCCTGCATGTTTTACCCTTTCTAATTCCCCTTTTGCCTTCATTTCCCTGCCTGCCAGTCTCATTTTCCATCCACCCATCCACCCATCCATCCATTCATCCACCCATCCATCATCTGTGATGCAGCCAGCGTCTGCCACATAGCTTATCAAGTCTCACAGAGCTCGGGCTATGCTAATGTGGTGCTTGCGCTGTCGTAAACAGTCTGTGTTCCCTGTTTGCATGGCTTAGCAGACAAAGAGTGATGCCCCTTTACCAACCCCTGCACATGTCTGGCATCTGTTTTCATCAAACCTCCAGCTCTGGTTTTTGTAGTTTGTTTTCGCATCGGTGGTTACATTTCCTCCCTGTATGCAGCTGTTTCACCGCTGATTGTTCACGAAGTGATGAAATCCTCTTGGTTGAGTTTCGGCTTTTCTTGTAGCTGCAGAAATGTTGAATCCTTTGACTTGTCCTGCAACAACCTCCCGCTGAATTGTGTTTTGTTTTTTGCTATGATTTTAGGGCAGACAGTGACCCCCATTTACGATGAAGACACTCTGTGTCAAAAATGCCTCATGACAAACTAGAAATACTGTAAAAAAAATAACCAGAGGCTGCAGTGACACAACGTTTTTGCAGGACTCAGACAGCATGATGTATTCCAGCGGCGGTATGTGTCAGGCTGGCATTTGAATATCGGCCCCATAACACCTGCGTCAGCAAATGTCTGGCAATACATCACATTCAAATACTCCTCCTTACTCGTATTGCTTTCATGCAGCTGCCTGACATATTCCACACAACAATGGAAACTCTTTTTTTTCTTTCAATCCCCAGCTGACCTGTCCTCTGAGTCGGCGTTGTGAGCAAAATATGCTGCAATACAAAACATAATCCTTTCCAAATTACTTGCTTTTGTTCTGAGTTTTTCTTTCATTTTATGGAGAGCTGCTGGCTGTCTATAGATTAATGACTTGTAGTTTATTCAAAAAAGTTTTACATGAAATTTCGCACGTCTACTCTATTCTAGTTAAGCCCTATCTGTCTTTTCAATACCGCATTGCATTGCCCCAAAATGCTGTAATGCATTCACTGAGAAAAGTATTAGATAGAAGAAAGTACAAGAAACAATATTAATAATTCATCAAAATCATGAGAGGGGGAAAAAGAAGAAGAAACAAGAGCAGTGAAGTCCCAGATAAACAAACCCCTCACACTGTGAATCTGAATGCGCCTCTGAATGCAGGTTTTGTGCAAACAAGAGAAGCCCGAGACCTGCAGGCTGTGTTGCTGATGAGAGCAGCAACTGTAGCTCGCAGCGCAGGGGGCACAAAGATCGGTTTACCACGAGATGTGATGCTAGTTTTATCATCCTCTCCTCTTCCCTTTCCCTTCCTTTTCACCCCGCCATCCTTCTCTCTCGTCGTAGCCGCAGCACAATGATGATAAATATTTCAGACGAGGCCTCCAAATATATTCACAGTGATTTCTTGCTTGATACTGTTTCGGTCATTTTTTAATACATCACTGAAATCCGTGCGAGTCGAGATGTTTTATGCAGAAATACAGGCAACTTCTCAGCCTGAATCACAAAGTAGGGACGCAGTACAGGAGAGCAAATTAAGACCCCGCGGATTTATATACTCTTTGTGGCGAGGAAATCTTGGTATTTTGGTAGTCTACATATAGAAAAGGGGTGTAAAAATTGTTCCTGTGCGATATATGATAATATTATGTGACATATACAGTATGTCAGTGTTGTTTTTGCAGCTCCCAATAGGCCCAAACATTGATTGTCACTAGTTAAACTGTATGTTTCCATACAGCAACAACATTGTCACTTAAAAATGCATTCATAAACTACTTCTCTGCATTAGCATATGTTACTGCAGAGCCACCAAGGTTATGTTTGTTTAGTCAACATAAAAAGTAAAATTTTAAATTAAACATATCTGCAAACTGTTGCCTGCCAACAGAAAATGTTTCAACTGCCAACGTATTTCAGTTATGTGCCCTGCTGTATCTGCTCCTGCGCCATTGAAGCAAGATAAACAGTTTTGTTTAGGTACCTCAAAGCATTTGGTTAAGGTTAGAGAATAATCATTGTCTTGGTTGAACATTTGAAAACATCAACAGCGACTTGAAGCAATAGATGGGACAGAGACTTTGTCAAAATTCAACCCGAACCGTGATCTTTCCCTCACCTTAACCAAGTTTGTAGCAGCCTCAATCAAAAGTACACCCAACTTCCTCTTTGTGACTTCTGTCCAAGAGCAAGAAACTGACTGGAACAAATGCTGCCAGTGAATCCAGGCAGAAATTAGATTCCCTCCAAAATGGATTTGGCAAAGCAAATTACTACAATATAAAGAGATTTTGCAGGAGACAGGGTGGATCTGTGTAGTGCCATTATAAAAACATTACATTGCATTAAAAGAGCAACAGCCACTCTTCTGCATCGTGACATGTTGTTGCTGCGTCCTAAGAAGACATTTATGTGGTGTTTTTTCGATGGTTGCCATTATTCAACTTCCTGTATCCACAAACTGTTGAGTCAAGACGCCATGATGAATTGTGGAGGCAAAAAGATTATTTGTAGGACAACTGTACCAACTGAAAGTTGATTAATTGTACTATCTTGTACTAATACATGATAATAAATACAAGCAGTATATTATACAGTTGGCAGAACATTAGGACTCCCTTTACACCTAACATTAAAATGCGTCTCAGATCCAGATTGTAGATATGATTTAACTTGATTACATTTACACTTGGTTCTAATATGTGTCTCCAGTGTCCAGATCAGATTTGAATGAGAGTTGAAACAACTGAACCGGTTGAGTGAGAGATTACGTATTTCCGCCCACGTAGTTTTTGTATATGGATTGAAAAAGCATTTACACTTATGTTCAGTGTCGTCACAATGCGTCCCTGGCGCTTTGGAGGTGGTTCGGTCGATCGGATCTCAATCCGTCCTTAATGCGTTTCGGGTGTTTTTACACCTATATGTATTTTCATATGGTCAAGCACTATCCGATTGCAATCCAAACACCCAAGATACATTTTAATGTCAGGTGTAAAGGGGTCTGCCATTAGCGCTGCATCAATAAAACACATATTGTACTCGAAGGGTCACAAGATGATTTAAGTAAGAGTTAAGAAAGAACATTTATTTTACGCAAAATTACACTCTTTTCTCTGTGTGCTCTTTTTCCGGTCAAATAATTGATACTTGTATCTTGTCAGGGCTCCAAAAAATCATATGAAACAATGCAAGAAGGATACTTTTTGGTTAAATTGTTCATGTTGGTGCTAAGGCCATAACCTGTAGTGATGGGTCACATGAAGACATTGGGATTCTGCCTTATAATATGAACAGCATTATCTCTTGCTGCTACTTCACAATTGTCCAGACGGAGGAGAAAAATATTATTTATGTGATAACTTTCCAGAGTTACAGTATCCTATGTCAATACTATAAACAGTTTTGCAATGTTTTAGCATCTAATATCCGTCAAACTCATTGACGGATATTAGATTGAACCACATGTGCATTATTTAACCAACATAAATTCATATAATAGTATCTTTGAATGCATGAAATACATGAACCCATTTACCTCATTCCCATGTTGACTATGTTTGACAGGTTCATTGGGTGATTGGCTTTACACCATCGTGGTAGCTGCAGCACAACTCACTCAGGTTTCCACAGGAGAGAGAGAGAGAGAGAGAGAGAGAGAGAGAAATAAAGACAGGAGAAAGATCAGTTTACTTTGCTAATGATCAGTAGCAGTGTCCTCCTCTCCTCTCTGTCTCTTTATCTTTGCATGGCTGCAGATGAAAGAGCATGTTGAACAGGAAGGAGAGGACAGCAGCTGATGGAGAGGAAACAAAAGAAGCCTTCTGTCCTTACTCTCTCCTCCTCCTCCTCCTCCTCCCCCCCTCCTCCATGCCATCCCTCCATATCTCTATCTCTGTCTGTCTCCCTCTGTCTTGTTCATTCATTTCTCTCTCTCTGTCGCTGTGTGCTTTACTTTCTCCCTCTGCCTCACTTGACATCTTTCTCTCAGTTCATTATTCTCCCCCACTTTCCTCAGCTTTCTATTTCTCCTCCTTTGGCCTCCTCCTCGTCCCTCCAGCGTTCTCCTCTTCCCTCTATTCTCTCAGGTCTTTCAGAGCACTCTGTTGAAATCGGATCTGTCACTGTGTCTTTGGAGACAGATAGAGTTCGGTTGCCAGGGCTTTCAACCCAGTAGAAAAGCAAAGATGCAGTTACATCAGTTAAATCAGCTCCCGTTTGAGCCACAGCCAAAGTCTGTGTATAGTGTGTGTGTGTGTGTGTATAGTGTGTATAGTGTGTGTGTGTGTGTGTGTGTGTGTGTGTTTGTGTGTGTGTGTGTGGGCTGCGTGTCATTTGGTGAATGTGGCTTTGAGACGCTTTCTGTCCGTCTGTAGGTGGGTTTACATCCAACCGTGGTGTTTCAAATGAGATAAGTGGAATGGAAACTTAAATAATTCCAACAATAACTGTTTTTAAGATTATCTGAGTGCAGATTTTTCTCAAATAGGAAATTATATGTTAACTAGTAACTGCAACGACTACGTTTCATCACTTTTTCTCCTGGAAATGCCCGGTCTCACAAGAAGGCGTATAAATACCACGTATAAATACCACGACATTACGCGGACATTCTGCGTGTCATGGGTAGTAGTTAGGGTTAGGGAAAACCGTTAGGGTTGGGCTTAAAATAAGTACATAAACTTAAGTAAAATACGTACGGAAACAACGTAAACCAACTACGGAAAACACGTCACAAACGTCAATAAAAAATTGTCATGTGACAAATGTCACTAACGTAACTTACAAAACAAAAAACACCAGTCATCAAAGGTTTTAAAGACGGGTGTCCTGGTTAAAAGTCCGGTGTTTTTGGGCCCAGACAACTCACCACCTGCTCACCAAAAGTGGTCTTTCTCGCTTTTTATTAGGGCTGTCCCGAATACCATTTTTTGGGCTTCAAAGCTTCAGTTAAAAATATTCAGAGGTATTACCATGGCAATGGTCGAAGCTTCGAAACATTAGGGTCAGCCTTACTTTTTATACTGCGTCACTATCTCTGAGTGTGGCATTTATACGCGGATGCTTTACATTGCGGTCAGTAAAGGATAGAGGGCGTACAAATGACACATGGAAATCAAGAAAGGCGTACTTATTGCATGCTAAACGCCTTGCACATTATTGTGGCATTTATACACCTTGTTATGTGAATGGGCTGGAACTGAACATAAGTATGATTCTGTTATATAAATGTTAAATTATCATTTTATGTTGTCGTTCATATACTGTATGTTACTGTTCCGCCAGCGGGACACTAGCAAATTCCATAGCAACAGCCTGCTAGAACTCTGTTACACTACAAGTTAATATGAACATGTAACTCATACACTCAGTTGTCACTTATCCCTTACCTGTCACACTTATTAGTTACACCTAGCTAAAACTAATTCAGTCTAAATCCAACATCATGAAGGTTGTAATGTTCAGTTTTTGTTGAAACTAAAAATGTGTTTTTTTCCAGACCTTCAAAGCAGTCGAGCAGTTCAACAAGTCAATAAATCTCTGAAAACTCTGCGACGAAAATTGAGATCAGCAAGAGACTAACGATCAAAAATAATTTGTTCTAATGCTGGAGGAATTGGGTTGGTGTTTGCTCAGCTTGCCCACTATAATTAATTAGACAATATCATTAATGCTAAATAATAATTAGTTCTTGAAAAACGTTCTATTTTTCATTGATTGAGGAAGCCAATTTATTCACGTCGGAGCAGCTGAAACATGTCGATTTCACATTTTATTTATTGTTATATTACAAATGTTTGTGATTCATTACTTTTGATGGAAATATAATTCTCTCTGTTGACTTTAGTGGTTCATTCATTATCTTTCTATTGCTGTATTTTTGCTTCACATTACATCAGAAGCAATGTAGAAGGTCGTCTTGTTAGAGCGCCCTGCCATGTTTTCAATTTTCAATTTAGTATTATGTTCTGTTGTATCAGGGATTGCTGCAGTTTTGGGGCACAGCACACAAGAACAAGAGGTGAAAAGAGCTGATTTGTCATGAAGGCTTATGATTTATTGTTATTGAGCGGTTCCCTCTGCGTTTGTATGAGTGTGCATCTGTAATTGAATTTGCTAAGGTGGTGTGTGTTCTCTCAAAACTGAAAGGAATCACACCTTGCTGTCTGTTCTCATTCCTACAGATAGATATCATCATCAGCTGCACACACACACACACACACACACACACACACACGCATCAGGTCGTGATGTGTTTGTGTGGTGCTCTTTATGTTGGTACTTCTATATTATTGTGCTGTGGACATCATATCTCTTTGTATCAGTGTAAGCATACTCTAAAGTCCACTTTCTGCCGTGTTTCTCTCTCTGTGTGTGTGTGTGTGTGTGTGTGTGTACTGTATCGCTTCCTGTATGCAGGGTATAAAGTAATTTTTCATTGCTCATTTGCAGGACACAGAAGCAGCAGCTAAAGCAATGAAAATGGTGATTTCCAGACCAGAAAAAAAAAGTTTTGGAAAAGAAAAGGTTTAGAAACATATTCATTTTATTTTTTATGTTGCTTTTCAACTACACAACAGAAGAGTTTACAGTAACATTTGAATCTAAATGCAGAAACACGGCAGAAAAACAAGACTCTAAATGTGCTGTCAGGTCGCATGCAAACGGCTTTTTAACAGCGGCTGCTGAGTGGTGATTTAAACTACAGCTCAAAGCATAAATCATTAACGTATGCAGGTACGCTGCAGCTGAGGTTACTGAATAAGAGATTCAGGAGAAGAACATGTTTTATCTTTAGAAGTCAGGCTAATAAATGGAGAGAGGAGAGACCTCAGGTGTGGGGAAGTCTGTAGCAGCCTGACAGGCCTGCTGGCTGGGCGAACACCACCGGCTGGAGAGATTGAAAGCATCCCTCTCTCTGTTTCGCTCCGTCTCTGTCTCTCTAACAGTCGGCACTCTCCTTCATACCTCAGGCTGTTTTCAGCCACTCTTTCACTTTAACTTTCTGTGTTGTTGTCTGTCTTACCTGCAGCTCCGCTTAATAACATTTTCTGTTGTGAGTAGTTGGGACTAAATGACTCATTTTAACACATTAGCTTCATTGTTTCATCCCCATTATGAAGGGCACTTATGTTCATATTTTCTTTTTATGCAGTCAGTACTCTTATTACTTTTATCAGCCTGATTTCCACAGCCCATTTCAACAAAGTCAAAGTACGGCTTTTAGTGAATGTATTGCCTCTATTTCAGCTTGTTTGGACAGAATAAGATTTGGCTTGGTAATTAAAAACATTTGCATATATGATCCATATTGTATTTCATCTACTGCGATTTGGATTCTACCTCAGTTGTTGCTTCAGAGGAAAGCATCTGCCAATGTTCATAAATGTAAATGTGCTCACTCACTGCATCTGATTGAACTGCGGAACAGCTAGAAAAACAAAATAGCTGTAGTTTAGGTGACGCCACCCACATTTTCAGCTTGGGTCAGCAAATGCAGCATAGAAACATTTTGCATATGTATCCCAAAACCATACCCATCTGGTCTGTGTAGGCAGTCACCTAGTCCTGTCCCATCAAATGATTATTGTTTACATACATACATATTATATTTATTATTGTTAGAGCTAATTAAACCTTTCATTTCAAGATGTCCTTACAGATTTTAGCTTTAGCTATCAAGTATTGTAAAGTAGAAGCCGAGAGAGGACATGCTATTGGTTTCTTTTTTATTCTTAAGGCTTTTCTTCTGACACAGAGCTGGTTCCTAAACAATGGCTGTGTGCAAAATGACTCCCTCCCCACTCGTTCATTTTCCCCTGTAATATAGATACTTAAAGGAGCAGTGTGTAGGATTTGGTGGCATCTAGTGGTGAGGTTGCAGATTGCAACCAACTAAAACATCTCCCATGTGCCAGGCGTGTAGGAGAACTATGGTGGCTGACCAAGGTAGAGCGCCGAACTGTGAAGCAAATTTTCATAGCGGTAGTACTACAACTTCTGTATCGTCACGTGATGCCATTGGCCCCAAAAATACTTTTTCCCATAGACTTACATTGGGATAGAGATGTCTGTAACTCAACGGATAATTTTTTTTTTTTTAGGTAAATCAACTTCCCAGTTTGAACAGTTGAATAGCCCTTATTTAAATCATTAGGTCCTAAAAGTTGTAAAATGCACTAATAGCCGAATCGAGAGTTATTTCCCTTCCTCCGTTCATGTGCCTGCTCTTTGGGCCCAATGGATGAGGAAGAGCGCCGGATGATCTGGGTACTTTATCTCTCGGCAGTCGAGCCATTTCGGCTACATGCACCACTGAGCATCTCTCATAGGAATGAACGGGAGCCCGCCTCCTACGCTGTATCCAGTTGTCTTTATACATCCATGTGGCCGACGCGTGAAAATGCGAATGTCCCTCTCTAGAGCCAGTGTTTGGTTTGTCCGTTCTGGGCTACTGTAGAAACATAGCGAACTCCATGAAGAGGACCCGCTCCCTATGTAGTTGTGAAGGGCTCATTCTAATGTAATTAAAACAGGATTCATATTTTCAGGTGATTATACACTAAAGAAAACATACTTATTAATATTATATCCCATTTCTGACAATAGATCCCCCTGAGTGCTACACACTGTTCCTTTAATATAATATTTAATATTCTTCAGCTGATTGCTGATTGAGTTGTAGAACTGTAATTTTTGCATCTATAAAATTTGATTTGAAAGTGGTGTACTTCGTTTTGTAGTTTTGATCAAATACTCAAATACTAACTAAAATAAAAATAAAATGGCCATGTTAGTACATAGGGAGTAATTTCAGAAACAGCCAGGATCTCACACCATGTCTACACGGCCCGCATAACGAAAGCAACATGTTAGTAGAGCAACAGCAGCTTCAGTGCTCTGCCTGTCTCTACAGGATGCATTCAGGCACAGAATTGAGTGTAAATCACCTGCGTTTTGGCAGCTTAACACACAATCACTGGAGCTGAATTTGAAGCATAAAAACTCACTTTGGGGCCATTATACGGCCTGTGTAGACAGCTGGATTGATAGAAATAGAAGCGTATCTCTTCCGTTGGATTTGCATGAGACGACTGAAAAAAATGGCTGAAACACCACTCGTGTAGACACACCGTTACCTGCAAAATAGTGCCTCTTCCACACCTTTGAACTTGCTTTTCTGGAACCAAAAAGCCTGTGATGGTCTGGTCAAGCTACGTCGTCACCAAGTAAATCTTGTCCCCTGGCAACCATAAGCACCTCCGGGCAGCTGCAAGCATTGTGAGCATCAAGAAGAGAATATGAACAATGTAAAAATCTAAAAGGCTTCATTTGTCATGTGCCATTATTTATTTATTTATTTATTTTCAATCCAGAAATCTTGGACTTGGTGTGACATCACCTTGACACAATTCAGACTGAAACTGGCATTTTCCAAACAGGCACTCTGCTAATATAGGTCGATCTGCTACTTCAATGCTTCCATACTTCTACTACAAACAATATAGTAATGATACACAGCACAGTTGAAATCATATATTTTTGATTACTCCGAAAACACAATTTTCTATTTTTGTTATGTCCTGTGAGAATTCATCCGTGACTCTGTGTGGCTCCTAATTTTAGTGATGCACTGTGGAGTTAAAGGAGGGTCTGACTAATCGAGTTGCTTTTGATTCATTGTGCTACTTCTGCTACAGTAGCTGCGAGTTTTTGAGACAGGCGTGGATGACTTGTAGTTTTTCTTTGCTTGTTTCCCTAATTGAGCAAAGTAACAAAAAAAAACAAAGCCATATGGTGTAGAGTTGAAAAACACTGAAAGTGTTCTGTTCATTTCTTGTAGCTGCACTCAAATGAAAACATATAGTCTGCACTTTACCCCCACAGTCATTAAGTCATTTTACACCCAATACAGTATAATTGCAATGGAGTGCAACATCAATAAACAATGAGCCACTTTGTAACCACTTTTCAAGGTCAAATTAAGCTGTTTGAGATGATTTAATGAAGGAATCCGCTCAATTTGAGGATTTAGCTACATTTTTAATGAGGATCCCATCGGTTTTTGATGCATAGACTCTTTCATTTCTCGCACAATTCATCTTCATTCAAAGTCTCTGTCTCTTCTGTCTCTTTGTGTATGTTTAGAAAGCCGTGCCTTTATATCCATCCTTCATGATTACTGTAACTCCTTATGTTTCAGTATCACTCGTCCTCTTCTGTCCCATCTCCAACTACTGTAGATGACTTTTAGGCTTTTAACAAGATACATAATTAGAAACCATATTACTCTGATTATTATGTCCCTCCACTGGCACCCTGCTAGCTCTAGATACTCAGCTCTTCCTAGTTTCTCAGTAGCTTCCCCCTTTCCCTCTTCCATTTGATCTTCTCCCTATTAACACTTTTAAGATTCAACTTAAATTATATTTGTGTCAATTTGTCCCTCAATTTGTCCATTTTCTTCTTTCCACCTTTGCACGACTGCTTTGAATTAATTTAGTTTCTTTCAAGAGGTCGGGTCCAGCTGTCTACACAGGCCGTCTGATGTCCGTGTGCGTTTAGCATTTATGTCCGCACACAGTCGGACGTATTTGGATAGCCTTTAATGGTGACGGACAGAAGAAAGACGTTCCAGGGAGAAAAGAAGGAAAGGAGATTAAAGTAGAGGAAGATCAAGACAGATGTGAACAGAGGGACACTGATACTCTCAGATGGGTTTATGTGTGTAGGTGTCAGACACATGCAAATACACACATGCATGCAAAGACGTGTCAAAGTACAGCCTTCAGAAATGTCAAATGTCAGATTCAGTCCAGAGAGGAATATGTGCTCGACATGAACTGATCCCTGAAAGAGTGTTTAGTTTTTCCTTCTCTGTTTGAACCACTGCTTTAAAAAATCCTTCTAGTCTACATGTAGGTCAGGCAAAGACGATACACTCGCTGGTTTGTAAATTGTAAATTCATGTTTGTAGGCTACAGTTCATCCAGTCATCCACATTGATCTAGTAGCCATCAAAAAAGTTGCTAGCATTTTGAAATCTGATTGATGTTGTATGAGATGAAATAACTGTATTCTATACAGTATATTTTATATGCCCTCCACCAGCCCGAAAATAGCTCTTGTCTCCTGAGACTATATTTATACAAATTCTCCCACACGTGAATTAAATAGCCTATGGGTTGGAGATGTATTTACAGACAAACAGCCCAGACTATACAAATGTTAGATGTGGCTGTGTGTTGTAATTATAGCTCAGTTGTCTCTAAAATTATAAGCAATTGTCTATTTGTGTTCAGTCGTAACATTTTAGCCTTGATATGGTGGACCAAGTTAGCAACTAACATTAGCCTTAGTCAAAAACGTTATTGACATTATTGACATTTAAGCTTGTTGTTAGCATAACTGACATTGTAGCATTTTAGTTTAGCATTAGTCTTTATGATTAAAAAACGTTAGCCGCTGACATTATTGAAGTTTAATTCATGCTCAGTGTTAGCTCTTCTGATTAACAAAGTTGCTAACGTAATTCACATTATAGGGTTATTGTTTTAGCTTAGCATTAGCCTATATGAACAACAAAGGTAGCTAATGTTATCAATGCCTTATTTTGCCTTTGTGATGGATAAGATTAGCAGCAAATGTAACTGATATTGTAGCATTAACGCTTAGCATTAGCCTATATACCGTCAACAAAGTTAGTGACTAACATTATTGACGTTTCATTTACGCTCAATGGTATCATCAATGGTAACATAATCATAGTGTCGGAGAGTAACTAGTTATATTTAACAGAGTCACGTAATTAAATTACAAAATAAATGTAATTGTAATCAGTTACTGAGAAAAATATGTAATTAAATTACAGTCACTAATCAAATGTTGGGGTTACATCCGAATATATTTTTGTCGGTAAAAAGCTTAAATGTAGAATATAACATTCATTCCGTTGCTCTGTTCCAAACTTAATTCAAGTTAAATTGAAGAACTTTCAATAAATGTTTGACACTAATCAGTGTTGAGTAGGCCTAGTGAGGTTTACACTGCCTGGTTTAAGTTTATGTTTTTAGGACTTTTCAGCTTTATTGGCCAATTTAAAACATTTTTTGTTAGAAAAGTAATCAAAAAGAAATCAAGGTCAATAAGTTACATTATTTTGATGAAGTAATTAAAATAGTTACATGAGTTTTTACATTTTTAACAAGGTAATTAGTAATCTATAACCTATTACATTTCTAAAGTAACCTTCCCAACACTGCATAATCATTTTAGCATAGCAATAATTGGGCGGCTGTGGCTCAGAGGTAGAGCGGGTCGTCCACCAATCGGAAGGCCGGAGGTTTGATCTCCGGCTCCTCCAGTACGCATGTCGAAGTGTCCTTGGGCAAGATTCTTAACAACAAATTGCTCCCGAAGGCTGTTCCATGCACCTTGCATCAGTGTATGACTGTGTGTGTGAATGGGTGAATGCTGACATGTAGTGTAAAGCGCTAGGAGTGGTCAGAAGACTAGAAAGGCGCTATATAAATGCAAGTCCATTTACCATTTACCAATATTAAGGTAGCTAACTGTATTGATTTTTCATTTTACCTTCATGACGGATAAAGTTAGCAGCTAACATAACTGACATTGTGTCATTTTAGTTAATTTTAGCCTTTTTTATAGACAAATGTTAGCCTGTAGGGTCCACAAAACAGCTAACATAACTAACGTCACAATGTCAATTAACGTTACTGACATTGTCTCATTTTAGCCGTTTAATACTTCTGTGATGCACAGTTCAGTTTTTTTGTGTCTGTCTGACACGCATCAAGGAAAACTCTGAGTTCAGTTCAAATTTACAAAACGTGAAGATATACTGTGTATTAAAATTGCATCATGCTGCTTTTTTACTTCTGAAATGTGACTTCAACTCAGTTCTGGACCAGTGTTGAATATATTTTGCACTGTTATTTCTGGCTGAAGCGTCCTGGCAGCATAAAAAGTTGAGTCTATATTGTAATCCTCTGGCAGCCTGAACCCAGCTCCCAGCACCATTTCATGTCTGACCACACCGAGCCACACTGCGCTCTGACAGCATCATGACCTTGGAGTCTTCATGCGCTTGGCTACAGCTGATTCAGGGTACTGATTCTTCTGAGAATAGTATTTGCAATGTGTGTGTGTTAGCATATGTGCCAACTACCACATCAGTACGCCAGCTGGACAGTGGCAGTGAGACCTGTAGCTGTACCGCCAAAAACACACACAGACTCACACACACACATGCTGGCGTGCTAGTGTCGACTCCACTGCCAGTCATGCAGATTTGATATCATGTAATAGGGAGAACAGTCCAAATCATGCCAAAAACAGCATCTAGGGAAATACACAGGCACGTTTGCATGGTCGGTAAAGCCAGCACACAACACAGGCGTACTGCTGTCCCTAGATTACTTGGAATAGATTAATTCCAGATTAATAGGATGATGATAATCAAGGAATCCGTTTGCATAATTGGAAACTGAACAACAGTCCATGTGAACAAACAAAAACACACGTTTTTTTCTGCTTCTTCTTTTTTTCCTGTGATTTGTGAAATGCAAAGGAAAGCCTTATTATTTCTATTGTTGCTAAGGTAAATCTAGAAGTAAAACATCTCAAATGCACCCAATATTACCAGACATAATTGCATTTCTTAATACTACATACTATAACATTCTGTATGTGCTTATAATTTTCACTGCATTTGCAGACATGTATGTATTTTACCATTCTCCAGTAACGGGAAATGATCAAACTTTGGAAAGCTAATCAACGTAAAAGCCACTAATTGTAAAATTATAAAATGTGTGACATTGGTGCATCCCAGTGGTAGTAGCCTGTCCATCCCCAGACACTGAGATAAATAGGCTGAAAGCAAAGCAATTTTCACCGGAAACGTATTAATTTATCTGCGAACAAACACTTATTAGTATGCCATGTGAATCATTTGCAAGAAGTTATTATCACATAATAATTAGATGGAAATTTAACACATAGAGAAGAAGATTTTCTCTGAGCTGTCTCACCACCATCTGCAGTTTGTTTTTAATTCCAGTTGTGAGTAGCGCAGTTGTTTCCTTAATTCATAGCATTGTAGGAAAATAGTGTCCATCAACGTCACACTCAAAACTTAAGTGAATTTAGTCTCCAAACTTTCCTCAATATAAAATTTTTAAATTACACACTTATGAATTAAAAGTGGGCTTACTTTGACGATGGATTGTACGCATACTCAATCGTTTTTTGTGGAGTTTCAGTCAGAACCAAAACGCTGAATTCACACCAGTCAGCATCGAAGTGCGGCTCGCCGCAATAATTACACTTTTCTGCGGCCGGGAGGCGTGTTCATGTGTTTCAGGCGCGAAGAAATTATTTGTAACATAGGAGTCACAGGATCTATTTACTGCTTGGCTGCAGGTACTCTCTGGTCACACTTCGCTGTTAAAAGTTCAACTTTTCCCAACTTTTATTTGATCGCACTTTGCCACAGAATCAAACGGCCGCAGCTTGCAGAGCTCAGGAGTGGCTGACTTTAGCAGAAACTTAAATTAACTTAAACAAATTATTAATTCTTTCATTGGTTAATCCATCTATCTATTTATCTGGGTCAAGTTCATGTTAATTTAATTAATTATATAATTAGAACATATTACTATATACTGCTGGCAAGTACTGAAAAAGTGTGCTATAATAATAAATAATTCCATATTATCCCTACTGGTTTTACTTTCATACTTTCGCCAGTATGACCATATAGGTAAACTGCCTTATTTGTGCAATTAAAAAAGTCTTTAAACAGGACACCTTAAATAAAATCTGATTCAAACAAACCAACAAATTTATTTTCATAATTTTTACCTAGCTATCTAGGTAGCAAGCCGCCATGCTGGAGTGACGTCATTGCATAAGTAATGGTTGATTGGTTCGCCTCCAGTAGTGGACGGTCAGACAATCCAAACTTTGCGTTGAAAAAGTAAGATATTGTTCCAAAAGTAAATTCTTGTTGCTTACGTTGGTTCGTAATGGCTATGATAGTTTTTTGAGTCTTAAATTTAAGTTTCTTAACAAATAAGTAGTTTGATTATGCAGTAAATTAATTAATGAAGTAATTGAGACAACTACACTCTTATCATTACTGGTTTATATGTATCATTAATATGAATTTCTCTGGATATTTTAAGGGATGACAGCCTGTGATATAAAGCAAATTAGAAACCTGACAATTACAGTAACGTTGCATCAGTGTATTGAATGAAATAACACCTTCGTTGTCACTGGTGTTATGTTGCCATGGAATCTGTCTCTGTCACCCCCCTTCGCTTTGTGTCTCCGTTATCTTCCTCTGTTTCTTCAGCTGTTCCTATTCCTCTCTTTGTCTGGTTATTCTCCCTCTGCTGCCCTTCTATCTCTTAAGTAGCATCCTCCCTTCTTTAATGCTAGCTTTCGTTCCTTTATTTCTTTCTGATGTCGTCCTTGTCTCCCTTTCACACACCCTGTTTCTCGTGCCAGGATACAATGTTGTTGCTACATGCATTCTCCATCTGTTTCATGCCCCCCTACTTCCAACCTCTTCCGTCTCAGAACAAAAACACGTCGGTGAACATACTGTGCACATGGATTCGAGCCATTAAGTGCTTCTTGCCTTGCTTGTTCGGGTAATGATCCACAACACTGCTATTGAATAGAACATGGAGTAGTACTTCAGGAAATGCTGATAAAAGTACTCTTACTTGATGTAAGAAACAGCGCTTTTTCCAAAATCAATACTTGTGTATGAAGTATGAAACACTTCATCTATAATTACTTCCATCAGCTTCACTCATTAATGAAATTTCCCGTTAAGGCTTGTTTGTGTACACGCAGGTTGCTTGTTGTGCAGAAAATAAAAAAACACTCTATTTATGGCTGCAAGCGTGTCTGAACATGGGAACAAAACAAATCCAAGGGGAAATGTGCTCTTTGATTTCACGTTGCAATAAGTTTCAGTGGCTTTTTAATGAAAGCAATGTACAAAACTAAAATTAAATAAAAAATATGTTTATTTTATTATTTTATTTATACATACATACACTGTACAGTAGTTAAAATACCACAGAAGGTTGTGAACAAGTCAGCTGATCAGTAATCTGACAAGCTCTCACTCTTTCCCTGTTTAAAGCTGTCGCTACTGGCTCTCTTGTTAATAGAGATGCAAAGTAGTAATAGCTGCTGGTACTGGAAGTAATTTTCCCCACTTTAAATTCCCATTTGAAGGTTTTCTTTTAATGATATCCTCAGTGTGTCTTAACGTAGAAACACTGGAGTAATTTAACGATATATTTTATGGACTTTGTTTCTGAGAAATGATGTTCTTCCATCAGCTTGGTTTGGCTCCTAACACTACGATAAGTTTCAACCGCTGTTGCTGCAGAGACAAATTCAGGAATCAGAGCCGAATTTATAATCCAAAAGTGAATTTATTGAAACTTCTGAATGACTTATGTTTCCACAAAGCACAATTTTCAGGTTCCACCTGCCGTTAGCAGCGCATGCAGCAGAATTTTAAGCTTCATGAATAGTTGTTTATTACTGAAATGCACTTTGGAAAGTCGTGATTTACTTCTCTCCTCACGTATTTATGTACTCAGTATTTTTCTAACACAGTTGCTCCTCTTTTTATGAATAAATCAGGAGAGAGTCACGCAATCCAAACCTCCGAAATGCTCCAGCTGTCCATCACTGAACATGAAATGAACAGGACTTCTGGAATAATCCTCCCACTTCGCAGCTATATTTCTCTCTATTTGTTATCTCTTGACTTGTGGGATGTGTATGCCACATCATCTCTGTTGTTTGGCATTACATCTAATGTAGAGGTGTAAGAAAATATTGATATATTTACTGCGAGTATTGTGATATTGTGTGTTGTGATACTGTATCGATTTTTAATTAGCAGTTACGACGTATTTATATACTGTTTGTGATATTTTACGAAAAAGTTATTCCTCCTTATTCGTTCATTTTCCTACAAATGTCCAGCAACACGTGTCAATTTCCACTCGTTACATGCATACAGTCTTTTCAAAATAAACTTCCATCCTCACAGGAAACATCTTCCTTAGGTTTAGGCAAGAAAACTACTTAGTTAGGCTCAGTAAAAGAGCGACTTGGTTAGGATTAGGCAACAAAGCTACTTAGTTAGGTTTAGGAAAAAATTACACACAAATAGATTTTGTGGGATATACACAAATTACAGTAGCATTACGTTTCGTATGTATAGCTACGAACGGTGTATGAGACCAGCCTGATAGTTTACATGAAAGATTCGTGACGGACAGTGGTCCATTTTGTGTTGCATTTAAACCCCCGACCGCTAGATTGCAGTGTTGTAATGTAGATTATAAAATAAGATTTTGACAGCTTTCCTAAAATTAGATTTAAAAAAAATCGCAATAAATTGCCTCGCTAACGGTATTGCAATATATCGCAATACATTGAATCTTAACCCCTGTATCATGATACGTATTGTATTGCCAGATTCTTGCCAATGCACAGCCATAACATCCTTCCAAGAAGCCTTTTGATTTCTGTTTATTTCACAGCAAGAGATACATACAACTTCAACACTTTTCTTTTCATGTTGTGTTGAAAAATTCAGTTGGACTAAAATGATCTATGTTGTGCTCTCAAGGAAACCGCAGCAACCTTTTTTACCCAAGAACCGACCAGTTTCACATTATCTGTTTCGTAACGTTCATGTTTCCTTTTGTCGTCTGGGTTTCATTTCCCAGCAACATGGCTTGTGACAACAAAGCTGTCAGTTTCGCGGATGTCGCGGCGTTCTTGGCAACCTTTTGTGCTTGCTGTTTGTGAGCTGTGAATACACCACTGTTAACCCTTTATCTCTTCCTATACAGCCCACACACACACACACACACACACACACACACACACACACACACACACACACACACACACACACACACACTGGGTGTTATGCATAAATACACACCCACGCAAACAGATGACTGGGTGTTTTGCATGTCGAGGAGATTCCTAGATACCATTAATCCTCTGATCCAGTAAATTCTCACGAACACACACGCAGACACAGCTGAACACAGCCTTTGCCACTTTCAGAGGATAGATCCTCAATGAGGACTCTTGACAAAAGAAGAGGAGGATGACAATATGAGGAGAAAGAGATAAACAAAGTGAAAGATATTGTAGATGGAGAAGAAAAAATACATTTTGTACACATACAGTAGAAGACTTTCTTTTTCCCCTTTCTTCTTCTCTCACACGCATTTTCCTCTCTCTCTCTCATTCCCGCCTTCCATCACATCCCCTTTTTCTTTGCATTCCTCTACCTCCATCTCTTTTTCTCTCTTTTCTCTGGAAGAATAGCAATTGCAGTCCACAGTTGGTGGAGGCACTTGTAAATGATTGAAAGAGAGAGAAATGGTGGAGAAAGTTAGAGTGGACGGGCTAATAAGATTCAAAGAGCCTAAAGTCTCTATTGTCACAGAGTCTGTGTCAGTGGGAGGCAGGAGGAGAGCTCCCTCCCTCTTTTTCCTCCTTTTCACTTTCTTTTCTCCAGTTTTTTTTCTTTCCATTTATTCACTTTCTCCGACTTATTTCCCCCCCTCATGCTGGAGCCAAAGAACCAAACTCAATTATAAACTCTCTCCGTTGAATCTGACCCTGGCACTGCTTCAGTTGTCACTTTAGGCATGAAGGCACAAAAAGTCTCAGAACAGGACCACTGATTAACAACCAGCCTGTCGTGTAGTTTGCGTGGTCAGATGGCCTGACCAGTGACACTGTAAGGACTCGGCCAGTCGTGGTGTTATGTTCACGGATTCAGACTTTAGAGGAGAGGGAAAAGAAAGTTTTTTAGTCGCTACACTTTTTGTTCTCTTTTTATTCAGATTTAATCCCAAGCATGTGCAGGAAGATGTTTTGTTGTGGTTGATTTAGCATTCAGTTACTGTGCATGAGATGTGGTGTGAAATTAAAGATTTGATTGCAATCACTGAACAAAGACATCATTTCAAAGTTTGTCTTTTTATGTTATGCATAGCAATGTTTTAGACAAAGGAGTAAATACAGTCTTTAACAAGATGATGCTTTTTTCTCTTAAATACAGTGGAAAAAAACCCTATGCAGGCTAATTGTAGACTTGATGACTCGTACAGTGTAGTTACTAATCCATGTAAAAGTAGTTACTCTTAAAAGCGTATCCCACTGATTTCACATCGCACTTCTATTATATTGTTGGACTCACGATTGACAAGCAAAAAGTATCAAAATCGAGGCAGCAGAACCAGAGATATCATCTCTCTTATTCCATGCATTCTTCTTTTTGTCAAAACTTGGCGCCTACATTACCCACAATGCAACTCAACCACCAACCGTTTGGTCTGAGATTTAGTTGTGTTATGCTAGTAGTGGCTAATGTAGCTTCGAGCCACTGGCCTCAAGCAGAGACGAGGATCGGACTACTTTCTAAAGCCACACTACCAGATTTTTTTCATTTTCAAACTTGCAGTCATCAGCTTCAACCGGACGCTGACTCAAATGACATCACCTGGGGCAATTTACTTGATTATACGCAGTTACCTGAGGAGCCACAAAACGCTTTATACAATTTCTTTCACATAAGGTGAACGTTCCCTTTAAATAGGACATTTGTGCAACTATTTGAATGGCATAAAAAAGTATTTGAATAATCGTTTTATCATTACATTAATCATCAAAATGAAACATTCCAAATATGTGTCAGTAAAACCTTAAAACGTGTCGTTTTTTTTTACTTTTTGCAACTTTGTAACACTATAAGTTGAGTGTGTTATTGGTAAATAAGATATTTGAAACACAATTTGAGCTCTAATAAATTGGGATTGCCATTTGTTGTTATTAATATGATTAATTGGAAAACATAGTCTATATATTAATTAAGAAAATACTCAAAGTTGCAGTCCGACAAGATAATCTGTGATTGGAACAGATTTTAGTCTGCAAATTTAACATTTCTGATTTTGCTGTGGATCCCACCCCACCGCCAAGGGTAGTGAGATCCAATTAGAGCTGCAACGATTAGTCGACTAATCGATTAGTCGATCGACAGAAATTAATCTGCAACCATTTTGAGAATCAATTAATCGTTAAAGTAATTTTTCATGCAAAATTTCAGAAAATGCTCAGCTTTTCAGCCTCTCAAATAAGGAGATTGTCTTCTTGTCTCTGATTTATATCATATTAAAGTGAATATCTTTGGGTTTTGGACTGACAAAACAAGACCTTTTGACATCACTTGGACTTTGAGAAACTGGGACGGACATTTTTCACTATTTTCTGACATTTTATAGACCAAAGGATTAATCGATTAATTGAGAAAATAATCGTCAGAGTAATCGATAATCAAAATAATAATTTGTTGCAGCCCTAGACCCAATCCAAAATGCGGTCGACCCAAACGGATCCAAATAGAGAGCGAACATCAGCAGTGGCAGCAGCATGAAGCTCCACCCGTTAACTTGCACTTCACAGATCACACTCTCACTCTCAGCCTCAAAAAACACATTTTTCTCCTGCAGTGATTGACACACAGAGCCGATATCTGCTGCAATAGAATGATCCAAAACCGATTAGATTGAATATAGTTTTGTCTCTTGGCCCTTCTTATGTTTGGGTCAAGTCTCTCTTACCAGGAAACAGGTGGACCCGTTAAAACCTCTACACATGGAGCCCACGTTCAGAACCACTGGCCTGGTGTGAGTGTGATCTAGAGGTGTGAATGTTGTCTTGAATATTTCAGTGATCTTTCAGCTTTGATATGTGAATTATGTGGTGAGAAGGAAGGAACAAATCAAACAAGCTGAGACAGGAAGAGAGAGAAAGAGAAGTACAATTTGCGGACAAATGCCACGTCTCACAAAACCCTGAAAACCAACAAAACTCTCGAATGCTCCCATTTTTCTCCTTGTTCTGTTTCCTTGTTATCCAGTTTGACCCAGGCTGAATCACAGCCTCAAATAGGCCGAGTTGCTTCGTGTGTGTGTGTGTGTGTGTGTGTGTGTGTGTGTGTGTGTGTGTGTGTGTTTACAGTGCCTACTGCCTCAGGTCAGCTCTCAGTATATTGTGTCGGTACATGTGCTACTAACCTAATAGCTCTGAGATTCGGTTCATTATTATTGTGGGGGGTGAAATTTGGTGTGTGTACAGTTTGTGTGTTTGTGTTTGTGTTTGTGTGTTTGTGTTTGTGTTTGTGTGTG